>VOQK01011078.1:28251-45691 GCA_015052645.1 Benitochromis conjunctus | reverse complement strand
GTAAGGCAAGGCAAGTTTATTTATATAGCACAATTCAACAGCAAGGTGATTCAAAGTGCTTTACATAGACATTAAAAAACACAAACAAATAAAAAGCATGATTTAAAATGAAAAAGAACAAAAGGAACAGTAGATAAAATCAGTAGTTAAAATGTAAGTTTTGAAGTGTAAGCTTAAAAGTAAAACTGTGCGGATTTAGTGCTTTATTCAAATGCAGCTGAGAACAGGTGAGTCTTCAACCTGGATTTAAATAAACTGAGTGTTTCAGCTGATCTGAGGCTTTCTGGGAGTTTGTTCCAGATATATGGAGCATAAAAGCTGAATGTGGCTTCTCCATGTCTGGTTCTGACTCTGGGAACTGATAAAAAACAGGATCCAGATGACCTGAGGGATCTGGAAGGTTCATACTGGGTCAGGAGGTCACTGATGTATTTTGGTCCTAAACCATTCAGAGCTTTATAGACCAGCATCAGAACTTTAAAGTCTATCATCTGTAGCATGTGTGTAACCTCTTCAAAATCTTCTAATATTGCTCTTTATAAAATCTGTTGCTTAGTTGCTGGTACACTCAGATGTTGCCAATTTCACATGTTATGTGACATCATATTAACTTAACAAGTTGATCACAGTGCAGTGGCTTATCCTGATCTCCAGTGTTGGGGTAAGTGAATGCCGATAATGAAAAGATAACCCGGTTATGTTGAACCTGCTTTGAGGTACAGAGTTCAGGAGACTGGAGGGCCCATCTGCAGGCAAGCATGCCTGAAGAACAAGTTCACTGCTCCACCTCAGAGGATAGAGGGAGAGACAGAAAAGAGAGAAAGGAAGAAAAACAAACCCAGGCTGTGAAGATCATGTACTCTGCCTGTGACCTAGAAATGTGCTCAGCATACTATGCAGAAAGGATGTCTGAGTTCCTAAAATGCATGCAGGACAGACATGAGAAGAGACCTGAAGGTGTTGTAATCAAGTGCTCCTTTGCAGAAGTGTTTTTACCTTGAGTGTATAAAAGACAATATGACACAGATGGAATATATGAACCATGGCAAGTGGAGAACTCTTGAAAAAACATTTGTTGCATTCATTTGTTAATTCACTTATTTAAGGTGTGCTGCAGGTTGCATTTAACTGATGTTGCTTTAAAATGATGCTCCAAGAATAAGGATGTCTCAGGAATCAAAAATATGCAGTTTGGGACATGAGAAACGGATGAGGAGCCACTCTTTGCGTGGGTTAGAAAGGGTTAAGTAGAATTGTTTGATAACTAGCGCTGTATCGTCTTGGATCCTATAGAGGCTGAACGTTCTCTATTCTAGATGTTAACATGTCTGGGTCCATCTGCCAGGAAACGTACTTATCAGGAGTATTCATTACATATTTTCTGTGCCACATCAGAGAAAGAACAGGTGTATTTCATGTCATAATACTAAAAGTGGGAGACGGCTTTTGTTTGCATTTAATGTCAGCTAGCTTTCAAAATTATCATGTTTCCCCTTTGAAATCAGTCAAAAGGAAGACTGAATAGGGAAGCGGTGCGTTATTCAAGTGTAGACAATAAGGCAACACCCATTCAACTTCTTTTGTCGATGCATTTGCAAATAAACAGCCTCAAGGGAGACTTGCCAGTATTAGTTAATTACTCTTAGAGACTTAAATAGAGTTGTGTGTTTTTTTTTTTTTAAATAGACTGGCATAACATACCAAAGATGCTTTTAAAAGGGGAAACAGGAAAAAGCCAGCTCACAGCATATTGTAGCACAGTGTGATTCACTTATCTGACTCTGATTAAAATAACTGTTCTCCAGATGGTCTGATGAAACCTACAGCAGCTCTCGTGTGGGGGTGAGATGCTGACCAATGTTCTCTGTGGAGTGGAAACATGGGTGCCTAGTAACGGGATCCTCTCCAGAAATAAAAGGCTGAAGTTAAGTGATTCATCATCAAGTGAGAGCTGGCCCTGAAAGCAGGCCTGAAAGAAGCATTCAGGAGCCACTGAGTCACACTGTGTGGAGAGGTAATCTTAGATCAAATGACAGAGGTTTGAGTTGTTGCACACCCTCACTCTGCACTGAGGTGACACTGAACAAGTGCTCTCAAGGTCTCCGATTCATCTGCATGCACGCCCCCGTCTCTCCTCTGATGCTTCGTCCCACAGAGGTGATCCAGCTCCCTTCATCGCTGTCTGTCTCAACTTTTGGTTTTACTCTCTCTGTCCTGTCATTAGATTCATTCACCTTACAATTAACTGACATTTGTCTGCTTTCACTGTACTCTTAGACATACAATGTGCAAATCGGTCGCCACTGTCACGCAGTCGCCAAACAATAGTAACAAATAACAGAACAAATAATTCTGTCAGTTTTCAGACGCATCCAGCTTAAATAAATCATATCATACATCATGCACTCTTGGAACGTCTAGTCCTTAGGTCATAAAGAGTTGGCACAATCTAAACTACAGAAGACCTAAACTATGAATAAATACTAAAACCACAAAACTGTTGGGGAACACTGGAACAGCACAAAGAGGATGGGTTCAAATGTTTCTGACACAAAGCCAATAGACAGCCACAGAAAGAAAGAACATCACGATCAGGCACTGCAGGCTATTTTTTTGACTTCTTTTCTCTTGTCATCATGTGGTCAATATTAAAAACATTACTTTATTGTTCCCTTTTCTACGGCTTTAAGAGTAAAACCTTCTCCTGATACTGTAGCTTAGAAAATAGACGACGCAATGCAAGTATATTTCATTACTTGCAAATATACCTGATATTCAAAAAGCAATTGTGTGATTAGCACTAGGGGGATGCATTTGCCTAGGCTGTAACTGTATGTATAAAACATAACTGATAGCAGTATGTACAGCAGCTTGTAAATGACATGTTTGCCTGCATCTTGGTAGCTGGAACATGTCAAGCACACTTATTCCATTAAATTTCAACATTAAGCCAGATTTTTTTTCTAAAATAAAGTTTAAAATTTCCATCTGAAATTGTGGGCTGTACTTTGTTTACCAGCAACCCTCAAAAGCTCAGCTCTTAGGATTGAATGGCAGCTACCCCTATTTACAATAGAAACTAAAACAAAGACAGACAATCTGTTTGCTGATGCCAAATAGAAAGCACATTGGCAATGGCATTTTTGCACGGCTTTAATACTTCAACAGGATGCAGGAGCTGCTTTAATACTTATATAAGAAACTTTATAACTTCCTTTATACCTTAAAGAATGACACAAACTGCCTCTTACAACAAAACTGTTAAAGTCACATGTAATTAAAATTACCTTCCCCCAGTTCAGTTAACTCAAGGGGTTTTCCAATAGAAGCTTTCTTGGCCCGGTATAACCAGTTTTAACGGAACCATATTTTAGCTTGTCACAGATAAATCTAACACAAGGAGATCACACGCCAGTGTACTGTGTGATGTCCGCAGAGGACACTGTGATCTGTATATATGCTGGTCTGAATGTAGCAGGAATGAAAGGGAATGTTCACAAGATGGTAGTGAAACCTGCTGGGATGTATGGCTTGGAGATGGTCGGACTAAAAAAAAGACAGGAGGCAGAGCTGGAGGTGGCAGAGGTCGAGATGTTAAGATTTTCATTGTAATTGACCTGGATAGACAAGAATATAAATGAATATGTCAAAGGGACAGCCACGTTTGCAAACAAAGTTAGAGAGGCACAGTTTAGAGGGTTTGGACATGTGCAGAGGATATACTGGACAAAAGATGCTGAATATGGAGCTGCCTGACAGGAGGAAAAGGGGAAGACTAGGAGTGGATTCATGGTTGTAGTGAAGGAGGAGATGCAGAGGATTGGTGTGGCTGCTGTGTCTACCCCTGAAGGAACTAGCCAAAAGAAGAAGATGATAAATAAATAAGACAAAGTGTGCATGACCTGACCTACTGGCAAATATGTAGTTTCCTGCTTTTGAATTTATTACACTTGCTCACTAAATGTTAGTGTGTGAACAGGTCACAGGGCAGTTAACCTGAATTGTCAGTGTCACAGCTACAGTGGCCCGCTGAGCTAAGGTTACATGAATGACTTTATGTATAAACTGCACTTTAAAGGTTCCTGATCACTGATTTGGGTGGGTTAGTGCTACATAAAAAAACATGCTTTTGTCATGACTGGTTGCAAAAGACACTTAACTCTCCTCTGCTGTGCTTTTGAAAGAGGTTGGCAGATCCTTCTCAAAAGTCTTTAGTGGAAAAATCACGTTTTCCCTTTTTTCATCCATATGCAATTTATATATTTTAAATCTAGTCAATGTATATATTTTTTTATTTTCATATTTTTTCCCAAATCACATTCCAGCTATAAAGAACTGTGTCTGAGGTAGTGAGGAAATATTTCAGTCTGGTTCATTTATGCAAACAATAAGATCCAGTTTCAGGACACTGAGAAGTTTAAAACACAGCGGGTGCTGCCTGGACAAAAAAAACAGACATAAAAAATTCAGACCACACGAGCAGTAACTAGTCAGTGTTTAGAAATCATGAAACTAATGAGACTGTTTTTTTAGTCTGCCACCTGCAACTAGTCCACTAGTAGAAAACAGTCTGTGGTAAAATGGTTATGTAAGTCCTTCCTTTATGTAAACAGATGTGAATAACACATTAGCACAGGCGATGCATGGGTGTGCTGACCCTGCCATTCCTAACCTTCTATCTCTACCTGTCTCCTCTTCCTCCTCCCCAGGTCCAGCGCTACTGAGGGGGGCCTTCTCAGTTTCCCTCCTGCCCAGAAAAAAATCAATATTGGGAGGCGGTCTGAAAGACCTTTCACAGGAGTATTACAGCACAGCCCAGCACTCTGATAAGCCTCGTGTTACGTTCTCTCGGGACGGGGCTTGCCAGGCCTGTGCTTCCCACCTGGGGGGAAGGCATTCTGCTCTGGCCACAGGGAAGAGCGCCATAAAGGGCAAGATGTGAATCACAAGTCTATTGGTGTGGGTTATTAGTAACATTAGAGCATCTGACTTGTGACTAGAGGCCTGTGCTTATTCCCACACACACACTCACAGGGAGAGGACATGCGCAGAAAACGTGCTTTATTTTGAAAAATATGCTTTATTTATACAAATATATGGAGAGCTAGGGGCATAGCATTCACAAAATTACCTTAATGACTACAGGGATTCAGTTGTGCCCTCCCACACATGCTCTTTCCTGTGCCTCCACACACCTGGACTCGCACACAAAAAAACACACATACCACCCTCACCAGAATGATTCATGGGGACATAAATGTACACGTTGCACAGGTTGGAAAAAACAAAGCAAATGCCAGTTAGCCTACATGCCATCAGAAAAAAAGCTCTTCACATATTTACTTTACATTTTTTCTTGACTGAAGAACAACGTATGAGAAATCACACCGTTTTACATCAAATAACCTTGAATAATCCCATCAGATAGATTTTGGAGGTTGGTATGACTGGTGTTTACTCATATCAGATTTGTCTGCTTGGTGACCTTACACAGAAAGATTGATGATAATCATAATGTTTGCTCCTAATCAAAAAGAAAACTATGTCTGTCTTAGACAGACCATTTCATTTTTTTCTTCCTGTTCTTTTGTGTGACTTTTGAAACCGTGTTCCCAAAAGTGAGCATGTTAAACCTGTAAACGTATCACAAGTTCCTTTTAGTGGCATGTCTTAGCTTGTCACGCTTGTTTAAATATTTTTAACCTTACCTTGTCAAATGAATTTACTTTAGGTGGCAGATATCCAGTAAGATTTATACCGAGCCAGAACTATTTAGTCCTGTTACTTAGTAAGTTAGATTTGTTTTCTTTCATTTCAAAAGAAGCATAATAATTTGTAGGATTGTATTGTCACTGCATTGTGGTGCATGTCATTGAATTGATGCTACATCAAATCTTAAAGTCCTGGGGAAAAAAAACCCACTTGAAATATATAACTTTGTCCTCCTATCATGGCTATTTCATGGCTAAATGGGAATAATCGCTCGAGAGAAAAGATTTATTCACATTGAATGAATTCTTTGCTAAAACCACGGGGGCTTGTTTTGTTCAGTTTTGAATAATTAAACACACATCCAATTGTGCTAAACTCTGAGCAGAATGTGGAATGAAGCGACAATGACTCCTTTCAAGTTTAACGTCTGAAAAAGACCCATGTGCCTTTCATAGCCAATCAATATATGAATCACAGAGACAAATACTGACAGACTGTAACATATTATCCCAGATTTTGTCATATGGATGTTGACCCAAATCCTTTTACTCAGTAATCACTTTGATATCATGTGACTATTCCAGGAACACATCTACTGTGTATTTGCGTTGAAGCTGAGCAGCATGATGTTGTTTTATTGTGTTTACTATGCACTGGCTCAGAGCGTTGGCTGTGAAGGGTTTCAAGCTGTTGCTACCACAGTACAGTTGCAAGCATTGTTATTTTTGGATAAGTCCCACAGTTATAGGCTTTTCCAAAGTGCGTCCACTCTAACACTGTTTGTCATAGTCATTTGTGCTCAGTTGTTTTTCTGAACAGTTATCTAAACCAGAACTTGTGGAGAAACACTGACTCACATCTATCTTTTCCTGAGAGAAAACACAACTGAAGAAAAAAATAAAAAATAAAAAATTAGAACATGTATCCAAGTCCCATTGAAGAGTGCATAAGGGACTGATCCATCAAGTGTGCTCACACAAAGAGCCAGCACACTGTGGTCCAAGTTCAGCTGGCTTACAGTCACAAAAGAAAAAAACAAGAGAAGGTCTCGTTGCTAAATGCACTTCCTTCTTCCATTCGTGCATCTGGGAGTCATCTGAGGGGAAGGATGGGAAAGCGGAAGCTCCTGGCAGCGAGGCAGAAATCGGTGAGGTTATGAAAGCTAGTATTGAGAAATGGGAATACTGTTTTCACAGGAGTTGTCTGTGGAATTAGTTTATTCTCCACATGGAAGCATTGCACTCAGTCTTTACAATTCAACCCAGAAATTCCAACAGTGACACAGTTTTCATGTACTGGGCTCTGTGAGCCAACGCAATGGACTTTGGAAGTGAAAAAGTGAAAATGAAAGACTTTATTAGTAGGTGACCTGCTCTACTACCTGAGCTACAGCCACCCAGCTAAGTCCATTGATGGCAAAATAGTGTATGTTCACAGAACCCTTCCCATGTTAGAGAAAATCCTTTCACAATATCTAACCAAGTGCCGAACACTCTGCAGGAGTTAGACACTTCTTCTTTCAGCTGCTCCCTTTAAGGGGCTGCCACAGATCATCTGCCTGCGTCTCAGCCTATTCCTAGGAATCTGTCACACCAACCCTCTGCATGTCCACTTTCACTAAATCCATGAATATTCTCTGCTGTCTTCTTATTTCCTTCCTGCCTGGCAGCTCCATATTCAATGTTCTTTGGCTAATATGCCCTCTGTACAGCTCAGCCTGCCTCGTTGTCAGACTCACCATCTCCATACCATATATCACAGCAGGTCTCACAACTATCTTGTAAACTTTCCCTTTTACTCCTGCTGCTGTCCTTCTGTCACAAATGTGACACTCATTTCCACCCACTCCACGCTGCCTACACTATCGTCTTCATCTCTTTGGGGCACTGTTCATTGCTTTGGAAGGTTGACCCTCCCATTCACACACACATGTATTCTGTCTATTGACTTCCATTCCTGTTCTCTCTCCAGAGCATACCTCCACCTCTCCAGGCTCTCTTCCACTCCCTCCCTACTCTCATTGTTGATCACAGTATTGCAATGTTGAATCAAAACTCACAAGCCACAGAGATCCACAGAGATATGGCCCCATCTTATCTTAATGACCTCATGGTGCCGTATCACCCCATTAGAGCACTTCGTTTTCAGCCTGCAGGCTTACTTGTGGTTCCTAGAGTATTTAATAGTAGAATGGGAGGCAGAGCCTTCAGTTTTCAGGCCCCTCTTCTATGGAACCAGCTTTCAGTTTGGATTCGGGAGACAGACACTATCTCTACTTTTAAGATTACTCTTAAAACTTTCCTTGTTGTTAAAGCATACAGTTAGTGCTGGATCAGGTGACCCTAAATCCTCCCTTAGTTATGCTGCACTAGGTCTAGGCTGCTGGGGGATTCCCATGATGCACTGTTAAAAGAGAGTTTTTCTTTCCCACCGTTGGTAAAGTGCTTGCTCATAGGGGGTCATGTGATTGTTGGGGTTTTCATTGTTGTATTATTGTAGAGTCTTTACCTTACAATATTAAGTGGCTTAAGGTGACCGTTGTTGTGATGTGGTGCTGTATAAATAAAACTGAATTGAGAGAGAGATTCCTGTCTGACTTCATCTGTCCACCTGTCTGTCACCTCTGTAAACAAGAAGGACCTCAGGACCAACCCCTTATTTAATCACACCCTCACCTTACATCCATCTGTGACTCCTACTGTACACCTACCACCTCGGTGCCCTCATACATGTCCTGCACCAGCCCCACATACTTCTCTGCCACTCTTCTTCCTCATGCAGCATCACAGTGCTTCTCTTGGCACTCTATCGTATGCTTTCTCTTGATCTACAAAGACACAATGCAACTCCTTCTGCCCTTCTCTGTACTTCTCTATGAACACTCTCAAAACAAACATCCTATAACCAGTCAGACTTGTGCAGGCCAAAGTAGCTTAGCTAGTGAGTGTTGCAGAGGAGCCAGTAAATTGGGTGATTGTGAGGAGGAAGTACATCGTGAAACAGAACCCTACAGTTCACTTCAGTTCAATTCAATTTATATAGCACTGATTTACAACAACAGTTGTCTCAAGATGCTTTCAATTGTAACGTAAAGTTAAATTTGAGAAAGAAACAAATAACGTGACCCCCTATGAGCTAGCATCTGATGACACTGGGAAGGAAAAATGTGCTTTTAACGGGAAGAAACCTCAGACACAAACAGGCTCCGGGAGGGGCAGCCATCTGTCGCGACTGGTTGGAGGTGAGGGGAAAGAGAACTGACAGGACAAAAGAGACGGGACAAAAGGCAAACTATATGGGAAAGAATCAGAGTTATTTTTTAATGATTAAACATAGTACTGTTGTATAAATACAAAGAGTGAAAAGAGAAGAGTGAATGAAGTCAATGAAGAGAAGCTAATATGGGAGAAATATTATCTCTCTTTCTAGTTATAGTTGGTATTGTTGCTGCAGCATTCTGGTTCAAATGAAGGGTTTTCAGGGTACTTTTAGAGCAACCTGATAATATTGAATTACTATAATCAAGCCTAGAAGTAATAAATGCATGAACTAGCTATTCAGCAACACTCTGAGACAGGATGTTTCTCATTTTAGTAATACTCCGCAACTGACTGAAGGCAGTCCCACATATTTGTTTAATGTGCTCACTGAATGACATACCCTGATCAAAAATCACTTCAATATTCCTCACAGTGTTACTGGAGGCCAAAGTAATGCAATATAGAGTAACTATCTGGTTAGCCATCATGTTTCTACAATTTTAGGATTTATTTTTTAATTTAGAAGTAGGAAATCAGAGGTCATTTAGGTCTTTACATCTTTTAAAAATGCCTGCAGATTTATGTCAACTGGATGAATAAAACTGGGCATCATCTGCAGAGTAATAAAAATGTATGCAGTTTTTTCTAATAATATTGGTCCCATGGTGCCACTTTAAAATTCACATAGCCCACCAACAAAGATCGTTTAATCTTATTTAAAAGTGAAGCATTCTTAGAATGGGGTTTAAAAAGCACATTGATGGTTTGGAGGAAGAAAATACTGAAGATAAAAAGGTTGATCGGAGATGCCGCGGTGCTTGATAGCACACCTGTGGGATGGCTGAGAAGAAAAGCTTAGAGAATGTTTGGGATTTACTGGGATGGCTATTCTTTTCTGTAATAGTTAAAAATCTACTTGTGAAAAATTCATAAAGTCATTATTAGTTATGGTTAAAGGAATACGTCTCAACGGAGACCAAATGCAGATCTGCTTAATGAGTGCACCCCCGTTTCATTATATGCTATCTGCTTGGATGCATGTCCAAGCAGACGCATATGCATGTGATAGAGTTTTGCCTCTAATTCGCTGCCTCCTGTTTCAGAGTAGCCACAGTAATCAGTGATGTGTAATCAATTATTGTACAATTAAATGTAATAAAAAAAAAAGCCTGACAAAAGAATAAATAATGTTAAATGTGCAGTTTCTATGCTCTGTGTCAGGACAAGTAGTAGTATAAAACGGTGATTACATTTTTAGAAAAGCTAACTGAGTCTAATAAAACATTTAATGATGTTTTGAGGCTGTCAAGATCTCAAAGATTTCCAAGATCTACATGAATGTTTAAACTGCCTAGAGCGATTATTCTATCAGAACTGAGCAACAAATCAAGTAAAAAGTCTTGCTTTCATTTTTTACATACATGAGCTCCTCTTCTTACATCTTTTCAGTACATTTAGCAGGTAGACCCTCTTATATCTACCATAAAGTGAACACTTCATTAGACAAAGTATGTTTATATGTCTGCTTTGACAGATTAAACTAAAAGCCACCTGAATGGGGTATGATGACAAAGATGTGTAAAATGGGCTTGAAATAACTTGTAATACAGCACAGAAATACGGCACCTCTGAAACATGTGTTTTAGTCATCAAACATTGATTTGATGACTTGAATATTCCCATCATTATGTTTCACTGTGTGACAGATAATGATCACACGGTGTGATACACTGAATAATACTATTGTATATCAAACAGTGGCATCATTCTCTCTGAAGTTCTTCTCCTCATATGCACCCTTCTGTTACTGCCACAAACTTTTTTAGCTTCATCAGTAAGAAAGACTTGAGTCAATCATGGTGAACTGCTGAGAATTGATACAGAGATCACTCCTCATCCTCAGTCGGCCACATTTATTAAAAAGGACTTTTGCTCATGGTTGACCTTTAATATTCAATAGCAACTGTTCAGCAGTGAGAGTGAGCAGTTTACAGCTAATAAGCTATGTTGTAATTTACCTAGAAATATTGTGATTGTTAATTTAAAGGGATTTAGAAAGCATTTTAAATCTGTTCTGTATTCATTCCCTTTCAAATTTGCTTTAAATACTACATATCTCAAAATTCTGGACTTGTAATATTGTTTTTCATTGTTTTAGAATTAATTAATAAGTAATTTTGCAAATTACATTGTTTAAGTAGATTAGACTTAGCAAAGCATTTCAACATTTGTACTTTTACAAATAGGCAAATAATCTCTCTTTGATAGCGAAAACAGATTTTCAAAGGAAAGCTGTTATGTTTGTAAATGTGGAATGTGCTACAGTAAATGTTCACAAGTTAAACCACGAGATACTGGCACACTGAAGCGTATATATAGACAGAAGGCTAAAGGCCAAGTAAAAGGCCAAGGCCTCTGGTGTAATTGCGTTAATGAAATAAAATATGGTGAAAAGGAGCAGGAAAAAAATGTGTGTAAGTATTTTATGCTTGTACTCTCCTGGGAAAAATGTCTTGCAAGGCAAGAGAGATGATGTACTAGATCTTAAGTGAGGACATATTTTGCTTTATCTTATCAGCTGGACCCATAACACATTATTGTAGGCAGCTCTTTCTCGAGTTATCATTGGAACTCAGTTTAATTTAGACAATAACACATTACAGGCTAATAACACAAATGTAACCAGTATGGAAGTATAGAACATGGCCATAAAAATCTAACTAAGCTTTACCTCAAGAATATTATGAAGCTTTAAAATGTCATTTTAGAAAAAATGCTTTTCTTCCAAAGTACCTAAAGGTCTTTCACGCAAGTACTCAAAATGTGATGTGTGGATTTCTTAAAAATGCATAAACATACAGTTGGCTACAGAGGCTTGTAGAAAATACGGTGCCCCTACCCCCCCACCCCACATGTCCATGGCCTAATCAAACAGATTCTAAATTAAAATTCTTGGGCAAACAAACAAACAGATAACAGCTGGGTACATGTACTTTATTCATATTTCATATATGTTTGTTTACAATTATACAAAAATACAGAATACAGTAGAGTTTTCACCCAGAATACCAACCAGGCAATAATAACATTTGCTTTTTGGCACCCAGACTTATTTCCTGCCTAGAGCCATTTGACTCACTCACTGAAGATAGATGGATTGAATGACTCGTACTCAAAAGCACTGTTCAGGATGCATCAGAACACATTACGACTCACACAGGAACAGTATTTAAGGGCAGTCATTCTCTTGACTAATGCAAGAAATTGCTTACTTTCTGGCTTCCCTGCATTAGACATACTGCTGCTTCTGGCTCTTGCATAGACAGGAAAATGGGAGACCACGTTTTTTTTTTAATTTTTTTTTTTTTTTATTCACAGCTTAGACCTGTATGAGCTCATTATATTCAAAGACCATGTATAAAAGCAACTTTTGACATAGTATACCTTGTTTGTTAGTTCATTTGTGGCTAGAGAAGCCTGTATCTCTGTCAGAATATGGGAAACTGCATGTAATAGTCTTCATGTGGAGAAGCACAACCTAAATTTAACTGAAGAGGAAGTCTCAGGTCTAAACTGCCATAGATAGTATACTTCAATACTGTTCAAAAATGCATCCTCGAAAGGAAGCAACTGACTGAAAGCTTTGAAATTACAGCACTTTGTCATACCACAAGTTTAGATATTCCACTAAAAGTACTGTTTCTGTTGACTACATGGACACCAAAGTGTTATACTTCGTCCTAACACAGACTCGCCATAGAGAACGTGCCACAGGAAATGTGTCATCATCAAAAGCATCCCTCAAAAATGCATTTTTGAACATTTTCTTGCAGTTCAACACTAAAAACAATACCACACGAAAAAATTCCAGCTATTGATGCTGAAAGGTAAAGTTGATCTGAACTATATGAACACCAATGTGGTATACATAAAAAAACAAACAAACAAAAAAAGCAAAACAAAACATGTATTTAATTTTGCACAATGTACTCTTGACTCCTATATGAAAAAATTCCCAACATATAGTCCCAAATACACAGGAAACAAGCAGTTACCAGATTAAAAGTTTCCTATAGGATATAAAGGATAAAATGTAACGTGGACAGAAAGTTAAAACCACTGCAGTTTGTTCAGCCATTTGAGTTTTCACATTCTGAAACACTGCTTTACTAGATCCAAATCTTTACTGGGCACAAGTCAAACGAACTTAACTGTCGATTAAAAACAAAAGAAGAAGAGAGACTGGAACTCCTGTCTGTTATTTTTCTTTGCCCTGTAATGATTTGCCACTCTGCTAAAACATGGACGGGCTTTTACATTTCCACACGAGTCACTCACACCAATCAAACAAGGCACTAAAACAAGAACGGACATGACACAATGTAAGACCACAGATGTAAGAGAAACACTAGATATAGATACGGATGTTTGTGTCCTGCCAGTTATGTCATTGTCAGGTAGGTGTCTGATGGGAAAGGTCACAGTCAGAGTGTCCTAATCACTCTGCTACCTCTTTATTGATTGCCAATAAAAATATTGATAATTACTTGACTACAATCCATTATCCTTTATTGGATTGCCTACTTTGTCTTTGGGCAAGGCTATGCGAAGATTAGTTTCCTTTTTAAATCGTTTTTTTTAAATAGCGCAACTTTAAGGCAAAAAATTCAACATGTGGAGAACTTTGTGGATTATGAAGGTAAGGTGCATTTTTGTCAATTTTAGAAACTGTTGACCATTATTAGCATTTTAATTTTGATAAATGCACTTACTATTTCATCAGATTGTCTACGAGTGCTTTTACTGTGCAACGCTAATTCTGGCAGTATTGAAAGGCAAAGTCAGCAAGAACAGATGAAACCTTATGAGTGAACAGTCGATACTTGATGAGCCTGATTTACAATTCCATTTGGTCCTCAAATGAGCAGTTTAAAAGACAGATATTTTATCATAAAAATCTATACGCTATTTCGGTTTGTCTCCCATGATTTCGTTTTTTTTTTCCTTTGAGGAATGGCCATCAAGAAATCTCTTATGTAACAGTTTTTGCCTTGCAAACATAGATGTGTATAAAGTAAAAAATAAAGGCATTGTCGAACTACAACATTTACTAAGGGAGGCCGATTGCTGTCTTATATGTGCCTGTCTTCAATGTTCTGAAAAACTCATCTTTAAATTAAAAAAACAAACAATATGAATCCACAGAAGTCATCCCTGATACTGGTTAGCAGAATGTCATTGCAGATTTTAACAGTCGAGATCTAAGTTAGTCGAAGCAGCATATTCTGTATACATATGTTCTCACACATTCTAAATCACCCAAGTTATATATACGCACAACAACAACATCAATAGGAAAATGACACTTGTTTAGGAGGAATATGTTTTGGGGTTTGTGATGTGTTAGTATACAGAACTTTTTTTTTAAAATTATTTTTAAATGCGTGGCCCTTTAGTAATGGTGCTCTTAAATGACTTAACTTCAGACAATATAGTTGCATGAACAGCAGCCAATGAGTGCTATCACCAATAAATAAATACATCATATATCCCCATGGGTACATACTGTACTTAAAGCAGATAATGTGACTACATCTTGGAACAACAAAGATTAACATTATTAATCTTAAGGAAACTTTGGAGGAAGAGGAAACGGTGGTGCTGTTGAAGGTGTGGTTAACATGAGGGTCACCGGAGGTAGTAATTCAGGCTTAAGTTCATACAAGACATAACCAGCATAACACTGGTCACCCTGTGGTATGTTCCTTGAAAATGAAGTGGCAGGCCCAAAAACACAGCCAGACTGAATGACACGCTGGTAAAAAGACATAGGTTTCCCCCAAAGATCTGTCGATGCAGCAGATTCTGATGAATGATTAGTCGGCGCCTTGGAGTCCAGGGATGAGTGTGGAACAGGAGTTTTTAACAGCAAATATGTCACTTTTTTTCTCAAAAGCATGCAGTCTTAGAAGAAAGGCAAGCTTATCCACATGATATAAGTGTGTGATTAAACCAGCAACAGTCTTGGTGATGTAATATGCCATCGTGAATCTGGAGAGCAGTCATGAACAGGCCTTTCGCCTCTAGGGTCTCACTATGGAATTCAGCTTCATGTTTTCTTTTCACCCTTGGACACCAACAGGAGAAAAGGGTAGAGCCCTGTGAGAAAGAAAAGTGAGATGAGGTTTTAGAGCTTTCTGAAATGTCTTTGCTTTAATGTTAGTTGCTCTTATTTACAGCGATGTCAAAAATCTTACCAAATACACAGAAGAACACCACATGCAGAGGCCTTACACTATTTCAATGACGTTCAGCATGTTTCTGCAGTTGAAGAGAAAGACATAATCTTTCAATGAAAGGAAAAGTATAAGAAGAACAAACAATAAAAGGCATCAAGAATAGCAGAGATGGCTTTCACATGACAAGAGTCAAGGTTGGTACAGTAGGACAACGTGAGCAATGCAATCAGGACGCTCTCCCCACAAAGCTGAGAGTACGTCTTCAAGTGGAGTGTTACCTGAAATTAAGAGTTCAGTGCGATTTAGGCTGGAGTTGAAAAGTGTAGGAAAACTACTTTTGTAATTTTTTTAATAGTCCTGGCAGTAAATATATATGTATGTTAAAACCTTTTTCTGAGATCTAAATATATGCTTCCTAGCTACTTTATCAGGCAAAGTTAATTAATGGAAATTAATCAATCACATAGAAACAAATTAATGCAATTAAGCATTTAGACATGAAAGCGTGCATCCATCCGGCTTTGTGTGAGCGTTTCAGACGAGCAATGGTGTGGAGGATGTTTCCTTGTCACACCTTGGGCCCCTTAGTATCGTCTAAGCATTGTTTAAACACAACAGTCTAAATGAATATCGTTGCCAACCACGTTAATCCCTTTATAACCACAGTGTGCCCATCTTGTGATGCCTGCTTCCAACAGGATAATGCGCCGTGTCACAAAGCTCAAATTGTCTCAAACTGGTTGCATGAACATGACACTGAGTTCACTGTACTCAAATGGCCTCCATATCCACCAGATCTCAATCCAATAGAGCAACTTTGAGATGTGACGGAACAGGAGATTTGCATCATGGGAATGCAATCAGGATATTTGCAGACATAGTGCTGTGTGACGCTATCATGTCAGTACTGTCGTGAACCAAAAGCTCTGTGGAATGTTTAGTACATTGTTGTGGCTCCAACTCGGGACTAGCACAGAGGTGCCTCCAGACATTTTTAATAGGGGTGACAATATGGGGGCTATATATGTGAGCTCAAGAGAGAGGAGGACACCCTACAGTTAGCAGAAAAATTACCTTGTTATTTATTCCTGTTTATACCTATATTTATACCTATACTTTTTAATATACTTTTAAATTTAAAATAATGAGTTATTATTAGTGCTGTCAACGTTAATGTGTTAATACAGCTAAACACGTTAATGCGGTCATCATGATTATTGTGATTAACATTTTTAACGCACTCAACCTGTCTGGAGCGCAGAATGGACAAACTGTCCGAAATGCATTGACAGAGACATTTCAGGGATTTTGAGTCAGTCTGCGCTAAAGATGGGTTAATTGTTAATCGCGTTAACGCCGAGTAACCCCTCACACGGATTAATCTGCGTTAACGAGGATTTGCCAGTTTTGACACGTTAATGCGGATCAGTTTGCGTTAACGCGTTAATGCTGACAGCACTAGTTGTTATTTTTTGTTTTTTGCCATTGGGCAAAAGTTAGGCTATTGACCTCTTTTAAAGAGTCATGACTGCTCTTGGGTACAACAGTGATGATATTCTATTGTATTTCTATGAAATCAGGGGACTTACAAAAGAGAGAATAGGAAGGACATGTCAAAAGTAAAGCAAATTTGCATTGCTCGTAAATTAAAAACAAAAAACAAAACAGCTCACTTTTCTGATATTTCAGTATCTAGTGGAGGTGCAGTCCTTTCTGTTCCTGTGAGTCCGTCTTCTGCAGGATTCTGTTGAACACCATCCTGGTTCCTCCGTGATCTGACCTATGTCAGGTTAGAAAATCACTCTTAATTCCAAAGGTCACCACAAGGATCAACAAGGTGTGTAGAACAACGGCACAAAGTGCCGCCAGGTCTCATAAACTCAGTGGAACAAAGCACTACTGTATCTCTTGACGTTTTCATGGGCTCATAACTCTTAGGTACTTCAGCTTAGTGTCTGAGGTCAAAGGTTGGCTCACCTTCCATACAAGCAAGAACACGATGGCTAAAAGTGGAATGAAGAGTAAGGAGAGAAGGCTTCTCTCCACCACCTCAGGCAGGAGTCTTTGTGCTTGATCTAGGATTAACAAGACAAATTATCTTTGTTTTTACTGTGAAAAGTAAAGACCATCACCAAATAAATATTATACTGTACCAAATTATTGCTCTTCCTCATTTCTTAGTTCTTACTTTCTTTAACATAAAGAGCATTTTGATGCACAAGGTACTGA
>VOQK01011078.1:12841-28231 GCA_015052645.1 Benitochromis conjunctus | reverse complement strand
AAGGTACTGATAATGTGCAAAACACCAGAAAACTGATATGCGGTACTGATGTTGAACACAGACATCAAAGAAACTGACTTTCAACAAAGATTTTTTTAGCATCCATTCAAATAAAATACTAAAATGTAAGCTCCCTGGAGATCATTCTGGTTATCAGGAAAGTAACAATAAACAAAAAGAACATTGTATTATATAACCATATTCTGGAATTCTTTTCCTCACTTAAGTGTTTCTGTTGTGTTACTACAACCACTCTGCAATACATTTACACTTCACACTGTAATGAATATTTATGAATCAGTATTAAAGAAATGTACATTCTATCTGCATTTCCACATGCAATCACTCAAAACACTGACAACTTGTGAAGATGCAAAGCCCTGCAGGGGTTTTAACTGACTAGACAGGTAAACATTTAAAAGGACAAGACGAGGCACACGATGAGGAATTTGCCCCGAAGAGCACTGCTCATCAAGTGACAGCATTCTGAGGACACCAGCTTACTTGATATCAAATGTGGAAAAACACTGTTGCCCATTTGGCACACCAGCTGGACTGGTTTTGCAGCCCATTTTTTTTCCTGAAATATCCACAAACTTACTTGTTTTGCAGTCAGTTGAACACAGTGGGCCATTACTGCTGGGAGTCGGGGACTCTGAAGGATAAACAGAAACACACAAAAGAGATGGTTAAACACACTAAAACAGTTAAAGGGATGAAAATTAAGGGAAGAGAGGAGTGTCAGCATTTTATTGTCAGGTGTTAAAAAGGCACCTCAACACCACGTTTTCTACTTTCCCCTCACACACGCACAATAGAGCTCATCCGACCACTCCGCAAAAGAAAAGCCGAGCGCTTGGGAAGATTGCTCTGTATTCAACGTGTAGACAATCAGGTTTCGGCTCTTTTCTTCCTTTTCACATGCGCTACCTTGGGACATCTTCCCTCGGTCCTGTGACTCAGCCGTGTCTCTATGGGCCATCTGACCGCTGAGAACATTTTTCAGCTCTTATCTTGCAAAGTTCTTGTGAAGAAATAATGGTTCCTGGATTAAAAGCTTCTTCAAACAGCCACAAGAGGTCTGTCCTAAATAAAGCCTTTTCACTATAGTCCAAAGAGGATGGCTGTAGTTTTACACGCAGGAATGAACATGACGGAAATGTTCCGGGTTCGAATTTATAGACGAGCTTAAGAAAATGCGTGCTGGGAGAGTGACCCAGCCTGTCAACTTCAAAAACAAACTCTAGCAAAAAGCGGTTATAGTGAATCCTAAAAACACATTTTCTTACTTATTACGGACAATGCAGAACAATGTAGAGTTTGAATTTTTAGCCGAGATTTTAAGATATCCACATAATATTCCTAAGATTGTACATCTCCCACAGTAGTTTGATTGTGGCACTAAAAGCTGGGGGAATTCAACATTTTGTGCAATTTGTTCAACAGTTAAGATTTGTTTCTGAAAGCTGTCTGCTTTCCTATATCTGTAACGTATGCCTCGAGTCTGTGTGTTTTATTGTTCTCAGTGCTTAGTTTAGATTCTTTTGTGAATTTATATTCTTGTTAGTGTAGTTATAACTTTAATGTTTTTTTGGATTATACATTTTCTCAGTTCTTAAGTTTCATTTCTAAATCCAGTTTTGACAAGGCTGCATTTTCATTCTTTGTGTACTTCTGAGTAATCTAGTATTAGTTCTTAATATTTTGGATTGCTAGTTTATGTAGATTTAAGTGCTTGAGTTTTGGTTTATCCTACTTCCCCTGTGTTCCTCATGTCTGTTGTTAAGTCTCCTTCTCTGTGCTAGAGGTTTCCTTGTTATGTTACTTTAAATTCAAAACAAAAAACTGTCAAAATAAAATACAGTTTTCCTTCTGTTTTCTGGCTCTCCTTGACTAGACTTACCTGTGTACCAAGCTGTTCCCTATTCCCCTGATCAGCCCTAGCGTGTCATGCAGTATAAATAGCCCCAGTCTCCTCTTGTCCTTTGTTGTGACGTCTGTCATTCTTTCTTGTGTTCCCCTGGGCCCTATACTACAAAGCAAGTTCAGCATAGCCAGGGTATATTTCCCTTATCTGGATTCATTTACTGTAACATTGGTTAAGTCATTAAACTGGTTTATGTGTTTAAAAACTTTTTTTAAAAAGTACTCTGCAGCTGTCAATTATTTAATTCACAGTTCTTCACAGTAATAAATTCTAAAGGTTTACTTTGATTATAAGAAATAGTAGATGTTACACAAGTCTGAGTACAAGTTTTAAATTGTCTTCTTTGAACAACGGCCAAAGAAAAAAACTTTGCAATAACAGCCAGGCTATGAAGAAGGGATCACTCATTAATTTCAACAGGTTGTCACGCCATTCCTGTCAAAATCTCCAGACTTGAAATGACTGCAGATGACTTTATAACCACTTCGCTCAGTTTCTTCTGTTGCTGCTCATATTCGTCTTCTTACTTTGACAACTTTCTAGTAAGAACAAGGATCCACATTATAGAATTATATGTCCAAGAAACAGATTTACAATATAAGTAATTATAAAGTGGAACTGATGCCATCTTCGGACTAATTAATGTGCAAATGTTTTGAATCGTCTGTAACGAATAAATCTCCAAAATTTCATTATTTATACCCTGCTGGATAACTCTATATTAACATAGTGCCATATATTAGTAGATGTATATTTTAAAATCTGCTAAATATTACTTAAAATTAATAATTAATTAAAGTTTTAGAATAATTTGTATGAAGTACAATATTTTCAAAAATATAGGGAAGTATAAGAAGAAGGGAGAATAACATAGAAGTATTTAAACTGTATGTTACCTTCAGCTGCTCTAGATTTGATTTGGCAGTACAAGTACATTAAAATACATTACAAGTGAACTTTTGCAGAAACACCTAAAATATATTAGTTCAAATAGTTCTAATTGATCCAGTGCCTTTTTTTAATATCTTTATTTTTTAAATCAATAAGACTGTAAAAGAGGAAATGCTGACTTTGCATTTAACCCCTTGCTCAAAAAAAGGTCTACCCTTTAATATCACAAATGGCCTTATAGTAAATTTTCAGCATAATCCGGTGCATAGTAGCTATAAACATGTTGCAATCAACACAAACTTTGCATGAGAATCCAGCAATAAAGCAACAAATTTACTACTTCAATGTCATCTCACACCTCTATTAACCATTTTGTTTTTCTTCATTTAAACTAATGCAGTTACACTAACATGTCTAACAACATAAACATTTTATACAGAGTACTTATTCACCTTCTGAATAGTCTTCTGTTAATGGTGGGTATGGTGAGGTGGGACAGGGAGGAGCATCACAGTCAAACGACTCTTCTTTATTCTGTGCAGCTCTCAGTAAATCTTCGAGGAAGTCAAAGTATTGGTTGGTGTCAAACCTCTCTTCTCTATAGTGGCACTCAAAATCAAGCATGATGTCATTCTGGGAATACAAAAACGCCGTTTTCATTAAATACATTTCTTTCATTTCTTTCTTTTTTCTTTCCAAAAACATCTCTCATTTTGCTACACACATGCAACCTTGCGCTTTTCTACACATTATCAGATGAAAGTGCACGACAATGCAAATGCTACATGTATGCAATGCAATGCTACACTCAGACATTCAATGTTCTTCAGCCTGTCATGTTGTCCTTGCAAAGTTGGTGTGAGAATAGCTTGTGAATTAACAGAGTGAGCATCATGGGTCCTACTTTCTGCACCTAAACCAGAGTATGTCAAACAGTGACCATGAAGCAGACTATATGCTGCGTAATACCTGTGAGAATGGGGAACTTTTTCAAAATGTTGAAAACCCATTTCTACCCACATTATATGAAAATCATGTGACTGAATGCGTACCTGAAGCTCGTATGCTTTCTTTCTTTTTTTTGTAGTCCAAAAATAACTTTAAGAAATCATTCAGATTTAAGTAATTAGGCCTCTATATATTTTGATAATGTGTTTTTTCATACACATATCCAAATATGTACATTTCAGATCAAACTTTACTCTGTTACTATATGGACCATGTAAAGTTCAGCTATTCATTTCCTAACACTGTTTCTCATTGATGCTAGATCTGTGATGCAAAAGATGACCAGTAAACAACAAACTTACCAGATCATCCATATGGACCCGTTGTTCTTGGAGTATCTGAATGAATATGCTAATGTTCTCTTTATTGGATGAAATGTTTCCAAACTTTTCTGATAACCTTACTAAGCTTTCCTCCAAATAGAAGATATTTAATTTCATCCAACACATCCCAGCCTGGAAAAAAGGAACACATATACAACATAAAATGCATGAACTGTGTGATGCATACATAGCATAACAAAGCACCATAGCTGATGCTTTTACTGATAGTCTGACATGAGGGTGTAGCTCAAAAAAAGGTAATCACTGTCAGTGGGTTCATCCTCTTATGGCTCAGTCACACTAAAGCAAATGGCAGCCTTGCAACTAGGACAAAAGGGTTGTTGAACATGCAACATGTTCAATCTCTTAGTGAGCACTTTCAAAGGCAAGGTATTTACATATGTAACAAGCAACCAGTCTCTAAACAGCTGTGGTCCAACTGACTCCAATCATTCTCAGACAGACTGGTGAAGGTTAGAGACTGGTGCAAATAACTGCTGTCTAATTTATAAACACAGATTGTCAACCCATTGCAATTAATATGAGTCAATGTGAAGAATTGAGTGCAGTCTGTGGCACATTTCACTGCAATAAGGGACTTGACTTTGAACCTTTTGCTCACTTATCACACTTATTTGCTATATTTTAACAGCAGATTCTGTGTCATTAACAACTTGGACCAATCCAGTTGCAAAGTGATAGCAGACTGGTTTCATCTTATTGCTGTTTTATCACCGTCCCGACGCACCAAAATCCATCTAAATATGCCAAATGACTCAGAGTGGTCATAAACATGGTTCCCCTCTTTGAAGTAACCATTTCAAAGGCAAAGACAGTAAAAGATTTTTTTTTTTCATTTTGCTAAAAAATAATTTTTTGTGCTTATCAATGTGCTAGATTTGTCATAGATTTGGTTATTGCCTGTGCATATCTTACCTCTTCTTTAGGAATGTACTCTAGAGGAATGAGGTAATCTTTAGGAATATTTTGTCTCTGTAAAAAAGAAAGTACATTAACATCAAACTGCAGACAAAATCATAAAAAATATATCAACTTTCATTCAGTTTGAAAATGTGTGAATGTATTATTATTAAAACCATGAAAACAAAAACTTGGTGAAACAATTAGACAGCTTTGCTTCTCATTCTTTTTTTGTTCCTGTTAGACCTGTGTTCAGGTGCAAACTTTCTTTTTTCCCCACTCTCTGCTGACAAGATCTTATTTAAAATATGTATTCTGGAGTGATAAACACACAAAGCAGGTAGTTCTTATATTACACGGTTAAGTGATGGCAGTGATCTATTGTAGGGTCTACCTTACAATGTAAAGCGCCTTGAGGCGACTGTTGTTGTGATTTGGCGCTATATAAATAAAATTGAGTTGAATTGAATTGAATTGATCAAATATGGATCTCTGGAAAAATACAGTGTTGGAAACAGGGGCAGAGCTACATGGGGCAGGGGGCAGGGGGCAGGGGACACCCCCCCCCCCCTTGCCCCGCAATTTTTATGTCATTAAAATACATAAACACATACAAAAATGTTTTTGTCTTATTTATGCTTAAAATTGTCTTTGTTTTCTTAAAAGAGATAATGATACAATAAATGGTTGTTTTTGTGGTTGTTTTGTTTACATTTACATATAGGGGATTTTCACATACTTCACTCAAGAGGTATGTGGCACCCTACCTAGGCCTCTTGCCCCGCCTTTACTGCCCCCCGTAAAATTTTTAAGATCCGCCAGTGGTCGGAATACAGTTCTATGCTGTGCTTTTTGTGTTCATTTGACTATATTTTATTTAATATCTATAATAGCTATAGATTGTTTAGTGGTAGTCTGGCATGTATAATATACCAGAATAGACATATAGTTTAGAATATCCCAAACACAATTTAATTACAGTGTTTTTCTTACCAAAGTGGAGAGTTTAGCGATGTCATTGGTCACTGGGTTGACGTCAAGTCTATCTGAATGCACCCCAAGCGTAATGAACAGCAGGAAATGGACACAGACGTGTATCCAACTCTGTAGGTCAAAAGGGACAAACACGTTTCGGCAATTAGTTACATCTTCGACATTAAAAGCCATTTATGATCAGAAACCAAAGGGAGACATTAGATGAGAGTTTCACTGCACCTAAAAAAAAACAAAAAAAACAAACAAAAAAAACAAAACAAATCACACTAAATCAGATTAAAAACAAAAAGAGTGGATTTTGCAGCTGTTCCTGCAACTTTCCAAGATTTAGAGATGTTGGTGTTTCCATCCTTAGCTTGGTCTCCCAAGCCTTTGGCCATTACTTGCACAAAGATGAGTTTTCTGTTATAGAAGTCAGCAAGAAATACAATTAGCAATGAAATATGGCAATTTTACAGCCATATAATAAATGTGTATTGCCAATAGGCATGCTGTGTTGAGTACTATTCTTACTGACTAGTCTTTATGGTGGAGACACATCAAAGCATTTTACAAGGACGTGTAATGTCACACCTGCAATGTTGGATAAATTATCAGTACTGTCTTTGTTCTGGAAAACCAATTGAAGTTAAGTCTTAAATCTATGCAAAGGTCTTAGAGAATGCAATAAAGAGTCTGATAACAGAATCCTTACTCAGGGGCTTTTTTCAGTATCCACTTGCCTTCTGTTTTAACTGGCAGTTGCTTTAGTTGTAAGAGTATTTTAGTTCCTGGCTCTTCTTTTACTTCTAGTGAAGTGAAAAAAGGAGATTCTCTGCCATACTGGAACAGAGTTGGGTAATGACACAATACTAGATGTTATTTTTCATTTTTCAATAACAAAGGATTTTTGTTGTCATTGTCTTAGTACGTGTTTTAATGCTTTCGTGGTCGTGTCAGGTCGGGGTAGCTCATATGGGCAGCCAGAAAAGTTCCGCAAAAACTGGAATATAAGAGTGAAAAAGGTACTTGAAGTATTATTTTGAGGCTGTTTATGTCAGAGTTGTAAAAGATAACAGCTACAGAACAAATAACACAATGAATTACGTCTGATTCCATGCAAGAAACAAGTAAATGTAAATATATTACATTTCCTGAATATCATACCCAGTACCGTGTTGTAGCATTTCATCTGATGTCATTAAAAACAAACAAAAAACTCCATCAAGCATCAGCACACTTACATCAGGTCTGACTGTGATTAACTGTTTTAAATTTGTGTACTTAAATAGAAGATATCAGATGCCAGTCGTTAAGCTCTTAAAGTTGACATCTTTTGGATAATATCCCTTTTTGTCATATTGCTACTTGCCAAGTGTTAAAATGATTAGTAAGAGTTAGTGATTGATATAAGTGCTGCAATTTAGAGGAGATATTTGTTCTTAAAAGCATATGTCTTTCACTAAGGACAATAATGTAAACATAGCTTCCCAGTGTTACTCTCAGGCTTGTGAAGAGACAGCTTACAGTCTTTTGGCTGACCTCCTGCTTCTTATGCAATGGATCCACAATTCTCCTCTCAGTGAACATGAGGGCCAAAAGGAGGCAAGCCCAAAAACACATTAGTAACCTTGAATGTGAACTTGCCGTTTGGTGAATAAAATTTTAAGTGTTTCACAAGGTGACCTATGCCATGTCTAATCTGGCACGTCAACCTTTTTAACAAGATTTTGTTCTATTGTTAATGATGATCATACTATTTTGCAACAACTAATTGTTGCACAGACATTCACACCTGGACCATCTACATTTCTCTGCCAGCCTGGGGATGAGATCAGTAATTTTAAAATCTTCAAAGCCACCAGTGTTCCTCCCGTTACTATATGTAAGTCACAATAAGCCACAACAGGAAGCGAGTGGAACAATGATCCATCAGCATCAGGAAATGCTAAATAAAAAGAGCCAAGCAAAGGGCAGATGAAATGTAATTCAATTCCTTGTAGCTTGTATCATCTAACTATTGTCTCTAAATGGAAGCACGGGATGAAAAACAAAAAAATTTGTTGGACACTTAAATTAATCAGTTATGCCTCAACCTTTAACCTCTGACCATATTTGTACAATAAATGAGGGATAATAAAAACAGAGTTCCCTATCTACAACTAAAGTACAACGTCGGGATTTTTCAGCAAAGCAAAACTTGATGTTTACCACACAACATCTCAAACTAATCCAATACTTTTTAACTCTTGTTTTTTTCTCTTTAACATACTGTCTGTACAGAATGTGTGCACAGTGATGCTCATGAACGAGAAACAAGTGTATCTGTTGTCTCCTTTGGATTAATGTCTAGTGACCAGGCTGCCTCTTAATTGCTTTAGTATGGATTACGTATGGAAACTTGCTACAGTACCTGAGTGTATGTAGTTACAGGCTTACATTGAATTCAGCAGGCTAGAATTCTTATTTTTGCATTTGGGGGAAGATGCGGTGCTTACAATTCTCTCTTCAAGCCGCCACATCCGTCTGTTTACATTTCTTACATAGCTTAAGCTTACATAGCTTAATGGACATGCTCACTATATAAAAACATTTATTTAAAATATGATTCAATGTGTCAAGTGGGCAGATGTTGCTTATGCCTCCATAAAAAAACAAACAAACTAAAACTTCAGACAGGCTAGAAAGCATCCCATCAAATTTAAGTCAATGAAAAAATTATTAAGAAAACATGTGCTAATTATATTTGGTCATCAAGGACAGTCAGACCTGCAAATGCAAATACACTAAAAAATAAAACCAACAAAATAAATACAACAAAAACATCAGGTGTGATCTAGGCACCATTCCAGGATCTTTATGAGCACAACCAATCAACCGGTGTTAGAGTGGGTATAAGATGTTAAGGAACTAAATGAAACTCTTGGCGCTGTCAAGTTAAGTGTCTTCCTGAAACAAATCTTCATAAGACTTTTGGTTAGATTGGGCTGATGAGGGGAATAGGGCAACTGATTCAATTTTGATGGTGGTAGAGACCTGACATTTCTGTATAATTAGTGCAGCTCCTTTCACTATCCAAGAGCTTTCTGGTTTTATATCATATTATTCTGTGAAAAGGTTTACTTAAAATAGATGAAATTCAATATGATGGTGGCCTTTTGAGAGTGGCCGGAAAATGCATAATTTAAGTATTAAAACACAACATTATTTAACATTTTCTTTTATTGACTGAGCCAATAAAATCAGATTATGTAATTTGTTAAAGCAAAAAAGAAAGAAGAGAGAAAAAAATCAAATGGCAGGACTCCTAGATCTGGATTACTACCAAAGTATAATTAATTGTTTCTTTGCTCCGAGGCTGATCTGTCTTCCTGGATTAGGAAAACCATTCATATGTTACTTCTGTGCTGACAGAAGAAAAAAGAACCTAAACTGTAGTTTACAATTTCCATTCACATTTATTGTACTACTACTGTCACTTTTTTCATTCAGCAGAGGTTTAAGAGCAGACCTACCATTAAGCATTTCAACCAAAAAAACAACAACTGACTCAAACCTGTTTAAATTTCTGCTGCTGGATCAAAACAGCTGTTGACTTTTTTGTGTTGGAAACACAGGAAGGAGGTACAGAGTTACCCGAGGACACAATGTTAAAAAAAACAACACTTTGAAACAATGCTGTGTAACAAGAACAACACTGAAGAGTTTTAGCTTCACTTTTCAACAAGTTTCACTGTTAAAACCTTGTTTTCTAAAACATGCAAGTATAATTTATTTCACCACAGTTCCTACTTGTGAAAAGTAGGAACAACATTGCAACAGTGTTTACATTCTTTAAGAGTTTGCTTGTACTATTGCTTAAAATTGCTATTATATGGGTATTTGTATTGGAAAATATTATAAAGATAATGGATATTTGTAAAGCTGTGTGTATAAATCATTTGGTGCATAATACTGCTGCAACACGTTTTATTTTACTCGAAGACGGTACACTTATGGAAAGTCCTCTAAATGTAGAATTTGCAAAGAGAGTGACTGTAATTTATGCACTCTGACATATATTTATTCTTACAGTGCACGATAAGACTATCAGTGTAATTTGACATCCATGTAAAATACTGTCATGTAAATATTATCATATTGTGACGTAGTCCATAGCATGTACACCATATTTTTACACAACTTTATCTTATCACGAGCTGTCTAATTTCAACAATAAAAATATATGGGAACTATCTTGGTAAAATAATACACATCGAAAAAACAAACAGATCTTGTTTCTAAAAGTTCCAGAAAGGCTCCGGGATTCCCAACACAGCTCAGGCCAAACATATCAATAAACAACAAGGCTTCAGCATAGACAGCACTTTGACTTATTTGAACTCTGTTATCTGAACATTTCTCTGATGCTTTCTGAGTGACTTTCAGACTGAAGACACAGCTGCACTCACAGCAGATGAAATTGTCTCCCAGGCTCAAAATTGCATTTTTCTGCGGGACACTTACAACCACTTTTGTTTTAAGAGTATCAGAATCAGTAGTAGTACTAGTAATAGTAGTAGTATCAGAACCATAATGACTGAATATTTATTTGCAAACCTCCAAACTAAAGCCCTCTTCTCCATCATGAGGTGCATTACAGTTCTTGAAGCCTGCTGAAAGCCTGTTTTCTGTTTTCATTATAATGATGCAGATAATGATTATCCAGTCTCATTTTCTATCACCACTTTGAACCTGATGCCTAATTAGCGGAACAGCCTCTCCAGACTGCCGGGCTCGTGGCCCTCTTATCCACGTAATCTCATAAAAGCAGAACACAGTACCTTGCATGACATTAGTCCACCATGGCAACATGCAGCCTGTTGTGTCAGATAGATGGACATTTCTCATAATCTTTTGCCTACATCACTGTTTTGCATTTTGCCATTAGTCATTAGTTCCCATGTTTTGTAATGAGGATTAAAACGGACCAGATGATGAAGGATGTGTAGGGAAAACACCAGGCTGCTGTTTCTGTCCAGATGTTCTCAAGTTGATCCAGGTTCAAGATAACCGAGGGTTTCCAATGAATACGTTGGAATTTTTGAATCTTTAAATGTTTTTTGTGTTGTTATCTTGTCTTGTTGTTTCTTTTTATCAAAGAATATATTACATTACTACCAGCTCATTCTCTTCCTGATTCAACTCATCAGGACGTAGTGTAGTCAAATTTCCATGTTAATATTTAACATCTGAGTGCACAAAAGAGGGGCTTCAATTTTGTCTCTCTCGGTACCCATTCAGATAAACTCTTTCCCTACAATTAGATACCACCTACATTGATGAAATTGGAAGCAGAACGATGTAAAGATGACATTTAAAAAGAAAAAAAAAAAAGAAAGAAAAAGAAAAATCAAACATTATGGCTGGGGCACCATCTGCAAATTAAGCTATAGCTATTTTGTCACAAAATGAAACTGTATCAGATACATGAAGAGACATAACTTGTTGAGGAAACAGTGAATTTCACTGACACTGATTTAATGTGGATCTGTAACATACCTCATTTGTTATATGGGGTTATTAACCCAGTTGGCTTGAACTGATTGGTGTAGCACTACAAATAAACAGCTAAATACTTTGAATGGCTTAGAAGATAAAAATGACTCGATCTGTTACGTATGTCTGATGGCTAACTTTTTAATTAAAAACATACAATAACCTCACACAGAAAGGTGGTCTCCAGTGGCCAATTTATTACCAGCAGCTGAGATCAATTAAACTACAATGGCCACAACAAACAAGTAGCGATAGCTAATGACAGATTTGCAGAGAAATGGCTCATTTAATAAAACATGAAAACAATTTGTTTTGTTGTGTGTGTCACTAAGCATATGTTGTTGAGAAAAACAGGAAATAAACAAACCTATTGAAATGTCTAATGAGATCAGACCTTGCCAACATTTAGGTGGAAATTAGACAACCCCTGCTGCGTTAAACAATAGGTTTCAGAAATTAGAGTACACCAAATGTTGCAGTCCTTTTAACCAAATAGTATCAGCGTATGATTGATCTGGAGCGGATTAAAGGCTTTAATGGTGAAAACACAAATAATGATGTAGCTAGGAAATTAAAAGGTATAACGCAGAGGAAAAGCCAATCCGCAGGTGTCTTTTGGAGACAGTTAAGTGTCTGCTGTTAATGTCATTTTTAGGGCAAATGTCTTTCCAGACTTTTGTTGTATGACACGACAGAGCAGTGGCCAAATTACTTTACTGTCGCTAAGACTTGTCCAAACATATGATCATGTGTATGAAGATCTAAGGCTCTCATTACGGTAGCTTACTGAGCACACAATTTATTTATTTTACAGTCAAAAATGTCATTTTAAATGTCAAAACAGGCTTGTTATTGACTAAATAGAAAATCCCTTGAATGCTACATCCTTAATAGAGGAGATGTTGGACTAAACAATGAATACTTTTAATTGCATAGTGCACCGTTTGTGTCCAGCAGGAAATCACATTTTGCTACTGTGAAAAAACATTTCGAAAAGGGAGGAAAAGGATAAAATTGTGCTGTGTACTCTACATTGTTTTTCTTGGAAAGGAAAAGAGTGAAAAACATGTGCTTTATGATACTCTTACAATCCCTTTATATAGTCGCTTATCAACAAACAAGGGGTAAGACAGATCTGGTTAATATGCACTAACTGAAAAAGGGGAATTTTTCCTGGCCAACAGGAAAGAATCTTGAGTTGTGCAACTGTGCATTTTTTCAGATCGTCTTACAGATGTAGGTGGTAATAGTTCACACCTTCTCACCTGCAGCTTTGCTAAATTTGTACATTTTCCTCATGAAAAAAAAAAGAAATCATTATATTTTGAACTTGTGATTCATTTTTTAATAGGTGAATTGGTGGTCTATAGTTATCTTATGGTAACCAGTTTATGGTAGATCAGTTTTTCAGATACAACTCCCAGGCTGCCTACTTTAATCACGCAAGTAGATCAACGACTTTGCTGAATGGCAGCCTGAACTTGATGCTGTTAAAAAGCAGTCTTACAGGAACCAGGAAGTATAATTCGATCACATTACAAGGCAGTGAATTCAACCATGACTAAGATAGAGGTACAGAAATATTTTCCAATGGCTAAAAGATAACAAATGTTCTCTCCTCAGACAGCAAAAATTATTTCTGGTTGCATACTGAACTGCACAGACAGAAATGTTCAGCTAACAGTATGAATTACAGACAGTATACGATACTGCGATTAAAAGAAATGGATGTTTAACAAAAGATTCAGGTTTCCAATTATAGTTTATTCTTACTTTATATTAAGTGTAAAAGTATGTTGGCTCCTTTTGTTTAAAAAACATACCAGTGTAGTTTAGCTTTCAGTTTTGTTGCTAACCACTGAACATAGCATGCCAAAAAATGATCTCTTTGCGGCTGGGCCCTAGTCTGCAATTGGGCTGCTCATGCATCTTTCAGTATTAATGCACTGGCAAGCCTGTGACAAATACCACAAATGCAAATGAGCTGGAGGCAAGGGTCTGTGTTGTAGGAACATAGAATTTCCCGATGGTAGAGGATTTGCAGAAATAAATTTCTGCAACAACAAAATTGTAAACTTTCTTGGCGAATGCACAACTGTATCTCCTTTTGCTAATCAAGAAGTCAATCTAGATATTTTTATTTACATGCTTGATGACCAGAAATGCAGCTTTAAAGTTAAGATTAAAGTTAAAAGTTGGATTTCAAAACACAATATTTGCCATATAGATATATTGTTGCTACTGTTATCCTTGGGGGGCTGTTGAACCTGGTCCAGACCAAATCTATTGGTAAATCACAACCCATTGATGGTATATTAAGTTCAGTTCAATTCATTTTATATAACCAAAATCACTACAACAGTTGCCTCAAGGCACTTTATATTGTAAGAAAAAGACCCTACAATAATACAGAGAAAGCACCAACAATCAGATTGCCCTCTATGTGCACTCCCTTTTAACAGGAAAAACGGGGAGAATTAGGCTAAGGGAGGAGAATCCATCTCCCACGGGTTGAGGAGGGGAAGACAGGACAAATTAATTCATTAAAGATTTAAGCTAAGAATGGACATCACCATTTTCATGACTTTGTGTCAACAGAGCTGAAGTTGCAAATCTTTAGGGCAGGATCAGAAACACTTTGTTTTTGACTTCAAAGGGTTTATTCATGCTCCAACTTACAGCATTTTATGGGAGAAGTATAAATGTTAGGTGTCGCTGTATATTTTCAAGGTTGTTCATTTTGGTCTTCACAGTACAGAAACTGAGCTTTTTAAAGTGGAATTTAACAAATAGTTTGGGATTTAAAGGGGTTCTGGATGTAATGTTAAATTCATAAAACCAGTCACATTAAAGCTGACAGCAACTGAAAATGACATTCCCTGAACCACAGTTTAAGTTTACCACAGAACATGTCAGCCTTAAAGTAAAATAGATATGACAAAACCCAGAGACATTTCATTCATGTTTCTTAAACAGCCCAGATGACTAACACCGACTTTAAATTCTGTGACAGTTGTCCTAACTGATCATGTGGAAACGGATTAGAAACATGAGGGAGGAAAAAAGCAGCATCATCTTAATACCCCGTAGCAATTGTTCTGAATCAGATGTATACCACAGATGCTCAGCGAAGGGATAATTTGCGCTCGTAAAAATATCTGAAGGGCCTTTATTCATAAGGGACACTGAATTTCTCGTAATTATGAGAGTTCAAGGCAAGATGCCATTCTCAAATGAAGAAAGAAGGTCCTTAAAAGAGAATGGACACACATGTGCAGCCACAGTATGATTAGTGTGTTAATTATATTAGATGTTTCTTCAGAGAAAAGATTAAATAATCCACAACACAGATGATGTGTTTTCACTTATTCTGCGAAAGAATAAAAAAAAAACAACCCAAAACAAAAAACAAACAGAAACCCCCCCGAAACCATATTAACTAAAAAATCCCGCTTTTATGCAGCAAAAGCTAAATCCACAGATAAACTCTAGTTTAAAGGTAATAGATTAAAAGCTTCAGAATTGTCAGGTGTCAGCTGACAGCAGGAGGAGTTCAGTTTCTACTTTCAAAAGAAAATGCACAGGAGTTAAATCCAAAGATCATGGAGGTACTTAAAATGATGTTATAGATACTCTTTAAGAAACCTTAATGGCCTAACTGTAAACCTTTCAAGCATCAGCTGAACCAGATTTGGACTTTGCCTGACTGTAGACTATAACAAGCAGATTAAAGAAGGTGAAGAAAGGAGAGGTTCCTTTATTAAGAAGCACTGTGGGTCCAAAGCTGATTCACACTATGCACTTATG
>VOQK01011070.1:4861-25188 GCA_015052645.1 Benitochromis conjunctus | reverse complement strand
GAACATCACATGAACATGAGTTCAAGGTGTTGATGTGACCCCTCCAACACAACAGCTGTGTTCAAAAAACAAAAACCAGCTACAAACAAGCCAGGATTCATTTTATTGAAATAAAAAGATTCATTTTAGCGAGATAGCACTTTACTTTCTTAATATTGGACATACATCATTTTCATGGATCTTTCCCCCCTGGTCTTCTGTGCTTTGAAAATGCATAGGTATAATAATACTTTATTCATCTATATTACCATGCAGATTAATTTACCCTTTTTTTTTGTGTCTTTAGAGGGAAATTTGCTTATGATCTCTCCTGTCTGGCTGATGCATGGAGTTTACGGAGCTTAATGGCCAGCATATTCTAGTGCATTTACTGAGGGAGGCTTTACTGTTCGAGCATGGGGACAAGTTTATGGTGTGGACAAGGCAGACAAACAGTTCTGACTGACAGAGGAAATTGTGTAAAATTAACATCCTTATCTGCATTTATTCTTAGACATAATGGCCACGTATCTGATTCTCAAGTTCTCAGAAGGCAGTTCTGTCCAAACAATTTTGGGAAATGCATACAGACCTTGGGGTGACTCACAATAGGTGATTATATTTTCCAATGACATCACAGATTAAAGTCGTTTGTTACAGTGAGTGGGCAGCTTCATGTGCACAAAGTCAGATTATCGATCTCTGTGCGTACATATGTGCGAGAGTGGGCTGCAGTGATAACAGTCACGGCTCTAATTGCCAGCGCCTCTGAGCATTTAAAACATTTCTGGTAATCGGCATCAAGCTCAGGCGGCGCCTGTGTGGCAAACACCCGTTTACAGTTTTGTGATGAGTTGGTTCACTTTAAATATTTTGAACTTCTGCAACCATGGAGACGGCAGCATCCGGTGAAATTTATTTATTTTTTTTATTTGGAAGGAGCTCGTTCATTGTTACTCATGTTCTTTCTATAATTGCCGTCAGTCTCTGCTTTCTCACACGCGGGAGAACGTGCAGACGAGAAAAGAACCCCGAAACACGTCAGTGCACGCCACGTCACGCAACACACACACACACGCGCGCTTAAGAAACGCACAAGCACATGGGTTCTGCAAATGCCGTCACACAAAACCCTTTCTCCTAAACACCAGCAATGCAGTTAACCCCTTCAACAGGTTCTCTGTTGCCATGGCAACGTGCTGCAGGCTGACCGAGCAGGATGTGAGTTAAAAAAAACAAAACAAAAAAAACCCTTTTCCTCGGCGAACAGTGGAGACATCCAGAAACATCAGATGGGTCGGGTGTGTGTGTTTGTATTTGCGTGCAGAAAGTGAATGAGCTCATGTGTGTCTATGTGTCCACGTGTTAAGTATCTTATCACTTCCACCAATGATGAAACGGGCCGTAAGTGAGGGGTGGGATTGTTCCTTTGTGATTGACATGACTCTTTGTTCTGTGAAAAACAACGGACTCACATACACGTTCGCACTATCAGTGGCACAGTTTACCCTTGTTTCCCCCCCAGCCCCACCACCCCTCCACCCCAGTGACTGTGGCCATCATTATCTTACCACTGGTTAGTTCGAGCGGTCTCGTGCTTCTTCTGCATTTCTGTGGATGAGCGGATGAGAGTCAGAGAAAGACAGAGTCATGAGCCAGTTCCCTCTGCATTCTTCTCTCCCATGTTTCTGCCCACGCGCTGCCTTCCACCCACATTATCGCAACAGCGATGGAACTTTTCTACCTCCTCCCTTGCTCGTTTTCTCGTTCTCGCTTCATGTTCTCTTCCTGTCACGCTTCCTTCCACTATTTGCACCTTTTGTTCCTCGCACACTCTTTGTTTGTCATTCCTGATCTCTACCTTCTACCTTCTTCATTGACTTTTTTTTTCTTTGTTTAATTCTGTCCCCCATCCCACCCTCATTCTGTTTTTTCTGACGTAGAGCACGTTTAAAAAAATGTGTGTGTGTGTGTGTATCAGCCATTTGCCTCTTTCACAGCGAAACTCTGGAGATTGTATTTGAGAATTTGGAGTCTCCATTGTCAATGGAATGTCGTCGCTTTAACTTCAAGATATAGCTCTGAATTTCAACCATACACATTTTTCTACAACACAGTAGCTAAGCTCAATCTTCAGTACAAAAAGCACACAACCACTACAATATTTAGCAACTCCATTACAGTATCAGAGCTATAGCGTCGCAAGCGGGTGAAAATGAGAGGCGAGCAGTTTTATCCGATCACAAGCCAGTGGAGGTACCTCATCAAAGGCCTTCTGGCCTGGCCTGCTCCCCTGGGGGCATTGCCATCCTCCTGGAGACACATCAAACACATGAAAGAAGAACCTCCATAGTTGCACTCCTTTTCCTCCATCACAGGAGTCCACATTTATCATCATAGCTGAATGGCAGGTATTTCCAGTGAAGCTTTGTGAAAAAAAACTTTCTGGAACGGCCGCAGATTCTTTTGTGTTGTCGTGTTCGACTTTTATGCCGCTTTAAGGCACGACTGCATATTTAAATGCAGCTTTCACTTCTGAATTTGATCGGATCAGCAAGCAGAACATGAATGTTTTCTCCAGCAAGTCAGAAGAGCCACTGAAAGAAAACAATTCTACACTTTGAAGAAGTGAAGCTGTTTCTCATTTTTCTTTTCTCCAGCAGCACAGATTTTTTTCCCCATTCTACGGTCTGTTAGGAACGATATAACGGTACCTCTTTAATCCAACCATGCCGCATATTCGTAGGAACATCTCACGCGCTCCATAACGCATTCTACCATAATCTCACCTGCACTGTGCTTTCGTACCGCCATCTCTAGCAAACAGTATTCACAAGGATGAGTGCAGAGATGCAGCCATCTTGGACCCAGTGGTGCATGCCAATGTCTGCCTGATGATTTCACAGAGGCAGCAGTTCATCTTCCTCCACTGTTATTTTATTCATTACTGCTCGTCGAGGAGTGGAACACACACGCTCACACGTGATGGGCAGATAAGCAGCAAACAAGACAGTAAACATTTTTATGTAATGTTGTGTGCCCTCTTATCTTTTCCTCTTTTTAAAACCTCAGTTTTTTGTCATTATTTTTGCCCCTTAATGGTTATTCTTGGATATCTGCTCCATATATCTCCTATTTATATCGCATGCCACTTAGGCCCATTACAGATGGTTGAGGCTTTTAAACACGTCTTTAAATAGTAGATCTGAAGCCGTCTGAGGATTAAATGGAAGTATAAGAACCCTGCTGCCTGCGATGGCGCTCGTCTGCTTTGTGTTTGTCTTTTATTCTGTCACTTTGACACGATTGCCTCTCCTCTCCTTACTTGTGGTGAGGGCAATTAGGAGTGAACCCCGGGGCAGTTGCCGTTGAGGATTTTTGGATTTTCTCACTTGCGCAAACAGCGTGAGGCGCACGTGTGTACACAAACTGAAATGCAAAGAGTAAAGGGTGGCGAGCACAAAGGGGCGGCAGAGCACTGTGTTCAAGCCCTTGAGGTGTCGTTATTTCAGTGTTGCTTCTATGTCTTGGTATGACAGGTTTCATGTGAGGGGCTGTTGTGCCACTGGGCATTGTGGAGTCAGGAGAGGAGGTGAAGAGGAGAAGGAGTGTTCTGTAACTGCCTGGTAGCCCATGCTTACCAGAGCTCAACAACACTCATTAAGCTGAGCCGCCTTTGCTGTAAAAGTTTGGGAGATTCAAACCGGAGGAGACTCCTAACCCTCCGCCTGCAGGCCAAAACACCCTCTGAATTAGATTATATCTCCCTGGCTCTTTCCTGAGATGTAAATAAGTTTTGATTTGCCTTCACTGTGGTCAGGCGTGCAGGGGCATATTGTAAGAGCAGTGTAACGCTGCTTTTAGAGGGTGACGCTCTGCAAGGTAATGTGCTGAAACGTTGGACTTCAATCCAAACAACAGTCTTCAGTTAAAACAATTAGTGTAGCTCTGATTTGGATTGTTGATTAAATTGCCTGCTTGCAATGAGTTATATAGACCTGGATGATACCAATTTGCCACTCACTGAAGTACAGCAGAGATTCAGAGAGTTTACTGATACTTTAAGATCTGTGAACAGAGATTTAGAAAAACATTCAAAAGTATTTTTAAAAAGCTATTTAGCTTATTAAAAAATGCTTAAAAGCCTTTAAAAAAAAAGGAGTGCAGGAAAAAAAAAAAAAATTGTGTTTAAAACAGTACGTTTTGTGCTTGCTTTACTGACCACTACCTCCTGATGCTCTTGGCTGTGACTACAAAGGTTGTCATTATTCTTCAAAGACATGAAAACGTGACTTTTTTCTTCTTTTTACATGAAATACAAGCTGAGGTATTGTTATGCTGACACATGTATTGTTTGCCGTGCACAATATCTACACATTTCATCAGTCCCTTTCCTTTATCTGTGAAGTTTTTGTCTAGTTGCATCAGTTCCTTCTTTCATTATCTGACGCAAGAGCCGAGCGCGAGCCTGTACGCCGGTTTTACACGGCTCGACTTTGTACCTGTTATTGAGTAAAAGCTTTCTGTTTGAGAGCGTCTGCCGAAATTTTAAAAGTGCTTTCATTCTGATCGACTGGAATATGTTCTGGTGACGCTCCTGTGAGTTATTAATGTCCTGTTCCCGCATGTCGAACAACACAACATGCATCTGCAGTTTGTTGGGTGATTCAGATTGCCATATTGCTGTCAATGATACAGAAACAACTGTGCAGTCACAAATTATAGGTGTGAAAAAAGTTATGTGGATCTGATATTCATATAGAGCTACAGAAAACACACAAAATATGACCCCACCTTACTGAAGAGACTTAGGCTGAATAAATAAACTGATGGCTCTTCAGTCCGGAGCGACACTTACCGGAGAATACGTCAAGAATAAGTCACTTAAGATGTTTCGTGTACGTTTCACTGCAGAGATTCATATGTCTACATCCAGGATCATGTATCTTCTCTTGCTTTATTGAAGGCAAAGCCAAGAATACCGAGCAAGGAACGGATTGCTTATTGATTTTTCTCATTTTAAATTTCTCATTCACAGAGAGTCCAGAGGTCAAGATGTCAGGACATGCAAAAGGAGATGATATGTAGACAAATCCAGTAAATGCAGTACTAAATAGGTGCATATTACACATATATTTTAGGAGTAAAAAGTACAATTTTATGAGAGCATGTGGTCAGCGTGACATTGTTGGTGTTGGTGTGTGTTGACTGTCCATCAGTGACACACTGGGGACAATACTGAAATATGAAATATGTTTCCCTCTTGCCTCATTCCCCTCACATATGCACACACAGCTTCTCTGTCTCCTATATGCAGTCTTGCTGACTTTTGTTGGCACAGAAACTGAAGGTGGCTAGCGCTATTTGATTTATTTATGAGGTGGCGTTCGATGCTGGCCCTAAGCCTGTCTTTAAGCCTAGCCTCTTACAGTGTATTCTTATTGACAGCATTTGTGCACTTTATTAATATTAAATTTTGATATTCTGACAGGTACGCGTCCCCAGAGGATACCTTTAGTTTTCTACTTTACCAAAAATATTCTCTTTACTTTCATCTTCACCTTTGGCAGGAAGACAGTGATTGTTTGTGCTGTGGCAGATTTCTGATTTTCAACTGGAGTTTAAAAAATAGATCTTTTCAGAACTGCAACTGAATACTGTGTGCATAGATTGCACTTTTGAACATTTACTTAGTTTGGATCTAATAGGTCAGGCAATAGGTCAGGTCGGGTATGATTTTACTGCGCTACCAATGTGTTTGGAACCACTGTCTTGATGAAAAATAGAATTCGTTGCAATCAGACTCTTTGCAGATGGTATTGCATGGTGGATTAAAATCTGAAGGCACTTTTCTGCATTCAGACTTTCATCAAATTTAAAAAGATCACCAACAACACTGGCTGACATGCAGCCCCAAACTATGACAGAGCCTCCTCCGTGTTGTACCCCTTTTGCAACAGCTGCCCAACCAAATATTTCAAATTAGGATTCATTACTCCATCAGACCTGTTGCTGCAGTCGTTGTGTAATTTGGCATACCTCAGCCTTTTCTCCCTGTTTTACTGCTTTAAGAATGACTTCTTGACAGCCACCCTTCCAGTGAGAGCATTATGGTGCACATTAGATGTTCTTTGCTGGGCGTTGCTGGATTTTTTTCCTATTTCTTACCTTTCAGATAGTGTAGATAGTATTTTTTTAGGCTTGCCACTTCTTTTGTCCTCTTCTTACTTAGATTCCTCTGTTTTTTTTAAGAACGTATTGTGGCCCATGTTGAGACATGCCAAGTTTTCAGGTAATAGCTCTTATGGAATTACTTTAATGGTGTAAAAATACGATTATATGCCTGTCAAACTGTGCCATCTTTGGCAAATTTCCAGATACAACTAAAGAAATTGGAATAAATTCTAGTTTTTTGTGTAGTAACAAAGTGCCTAAAGATACAATTTAAAATGGTTCTTTGCTAAGTTGACTATTATGTGTAGACCCAACACTGGTTCATCGCTTGAGTTAGGTGCATCTTTTATATGTGAATGATTCATAGGCTAGTGGCTTCACAAACACCACCAACAGCAATTAAACATTCCTCTGAAAATAATCAAGAACTGGACTGAAAATGAGAAAGCAGCATCCAGAGACAAACCTTGAAAGACCCTCAGCAACTATTGCTCAAGATCACTTAAAAAATTAAAAGTCTCCCTGCTTGGAGGCACAATAAAAAGAAATGGGTTGTGGCTCAAGAGGTCCAGACACCACTGTACGTAGAATTAGGATGACTTTGCTCTAAAAGTTTAAAATTTCACATTGCAGATAGAAGACCCATTATTTTAAAAAGTAAAAAAAAAAAAGGAATTTGTGAGTTTGGGCGTTACTAGTACTACTAGGAAAAGTAGTTCTTGACTTTTGTCGACTTTTGTCATTTCTTTCTTTCTTTTCTCTCTTTCTCTGAGAGTCTAAAAGCTATGTAGCAGTTAGGGCTGTGAAGCAGTTGCATCATTTTATAATATATACAGGGCCCAGATGTGCCCTACATTTGATCTCGGTACTGGGGCCCACAGTGGGCTGCCCACTGTGGGTCTTGTGGGTCTGCCCACAGTTCCCCCACACGGATCCCCTAGGGCACATGTTTGCTGGGGTAGAGCATCTAAGCAGCTGATAGACACTTATCACCTGGGCACACGGTGATGCGAAATACCACAGCGTTAAAGGCCATCCTCTCTGCCATCTTGCCGGCTGACTTTAACATGCGCACTGACACGACCGTAACGTCTGATAAATTTCCCCGTTATGCAGCAGCTTGCCAAGGACTCAGAAGGAGACAGAAACATTGCAAATGTTTCAGAGATTTTCTTTTTTTTCTCTTTTTGTCAAAACAAAAGGGACTTAAACTGCAAGACTCACTATAAACAGACCTTCAGTTATTATAAATAAACTGGATGAATTGATCAGCTTTATCTCGTTTCTTTTTTCAGTCTTGCCTTCGAAACTGTCCTCTGTGTGGGTATCTTACATGCAATTTAAATTTAGCTCTTTGCTCTCCTTTAAGTAATTCACACACACACACACACACATACACACACATGCAGATGCACACACACGTGCAGTGATGCAGTTACAAAGAGTCACTGGTGATGATTGTCATTTGTGGTCCCCTGGGTGGATCAGTGGTCAGAGATTGGGATGTAACAGAGGGAGACTATAATTGTGATCTACTCAATTATTAATCTATGGATGAACTCAATACCCAGAGTGAGGCAGAGAGAATTCCCGGTTGACAGGAAACATAGCTGTGAATCTCTAAAAGAAATGTGCTTTCAGGCCATTTATAAAGGAAACATTTCATTCTTTAAGGAGAGTTTTGTGCCTTCTATTTACTTCTCGGATGTACTGTAATAAAGCCTTTACAAAAGTCCTTGTTAAATTGCCCCAGTGTGCAAAGGTAACATGTCTTGATTGCTCCTCTATTGTCAGGAGGCATGCCGGCACTTATCTCACTAGTGTTCACTTTGTAGCCTCACTATTCAAGTCATTCAGCTCATCTGGCAGTAGAGTGTGTCTTTAGAGATAGCATCGCCAACCAGCCCAGCTTTGTTGATACGAACCAAAATAATTCACTCCATTTTATTTCAACTGGACTTGAGCTAAACTGCGCATTTCTTACAAGCTCACTCACACGACCAACACCGGCACGTAGTCGCTAAACGGATTATAACTGCGCTATAACTTCATAAACATCCTCCAGAAAATGAGGAGCCATCGTGAATGTTACCGCCAGAGATTGCATTTTTATCCCATGTTGTGTTTACATACCAGCAGAACCACCTTTGATGGGATTAGAATCACTAAAGATGTGCTATAGCCAGCCTGGGAAGCAGCTAGCAGGAGAATGTGCAGGGATTTATGCATTTTTGATGCAGCGTGGGGAGGAGTGGAACTCTGAAAACGCTGCATGACCTACTTAGAGAGCCATGGAATTCAGACGAGTCGTCATGGCACAAAAAAGAGAAAAACCTTTTTCTCACTTTCTGTTTGTGTGTATGTCACAGTGATGTATTCACAGTGTGTGCGCCCCTGTGCACTTTTTTTTTGTTGCCTGCTGGTGTTAATGAGCAAGGGTTTTCACACTGTCGCACATACATAAAGTGCAGAGTAACCAGAGCGTGCTTTCGCTGCCTAAATTTCTCCCTTTACTTTGCATTAAAGCGTGTGTCCTGCTTCACTGGCTAGAGCTTAGTTCAAGCCTGTTTTATTTAAAAGCCTCTGTAATAAGAGCCTTTTGACATCCTGCAACACTTTTGCCCACAATCTACTGAAATGGCATCTGGCTGGCTGTAGACAGGTGCACACGTACACGTACACACACACACACACACGCACACACACGCACACACACAGACACACACACACACTGGGCTAACAACTGCTTCTCTCTCTGTCCCCATCTAAGGGAAAAATGCAATTTTCTTTGCGACATGGCCTTGTACATAAATTAATTTTCCTTTGCAGTCTAGGCCCTTCTCTCCCTCCTCTTCCCGTCACCCCTCTCTCCTCTCTTTTTCTTGGTAGCTATGGAAACACAGTATTGTACGTCAGCTTCTCAAACCAGACGGCATTGCTCGGGCTGTCACATTCCTGCTTCACTGTCACCCTGTAGGGCGAGAGAAAGGGTCGGGTCTCCAGTGGCTTTCCAGTCACCTCAATGGAGGCTAGTCAATAAGCGATTCATTAGAAAAGACAAGCGCTCACAGTCAGTGTCTTTAACCGGAGTGTTTATTTGGTCCGGAAATTAGCCATTGTGAGACAATAGTCGACCACCTGGTTGGATGGTTTGTGTGTATGCGTGTGCATGTGTGAGTGTTTGTGCGTAGCTCCTCATGATTGATGATTGTTTGTGGACACTGTTGGCATGGCCCCCAGCCTGGTTAAATATGCACTGGTTGATGAAGCCCAGGGCTCATGGTGTTTGTGTGTGCACGAGTGAATGTCTGCATGTGTTGGTGACACGGAGTACACGTGTGCTAGTATGTGCTTGTGGCTCAGTAATGACTTGGTCTTAAAAAATAAATAAATTTTAAGTTAATAACAGCATTCATTCTGGTAAAGCAAAGGCATTGAGATGAGTTAGAAATCCCTAGTACTCGTTCTGCATGCTGCACTTCACATCTCGATTTTCTCTCTCTCGCCAAGATGTCATCATCCATCACATTCAACAACCAATCTGCAGTCCTCTGTGCTTTCCTGCCACCGACTATTTAATCAATTCTTAACTAATGCTGATGATTGATAAGCACATTTGCTTTCCATATTACACCAGTCCGCTCTTTCAAAACACCCTTTGAAAAAATAAGGTTAGGTGATTAACTAAAAAACTAATTGGATCGAGCAGAAAACTGCAATGCTGACATCCAGACAAGATGCGTTAATGATGCAACGCTTGCAGCCGTGACCCTTAATAACTTTAAACCTCCTGGAGAATAGAGGAGAGAGCGAGAGAGGGAGGGAAGGGGCCGACAAGAGGTAGGGTGTGATGGTTAAAACAGAGAGAGCAGCGGGTGGCGCAGGCACAGGACCAGAGATGTTAGAAACTGTAAGACAGGAAAAGAGAAGAGAGAATAAAAAAAAAATGATGATGAAAATGAAATAGTGAAAGAAGAATTGGTGGAGGAGAAAAGTTTAAAGAATGAAAGAAAGGTCTTAAATACACAAGGCCAGGATTCCTGGGAGGCGGCGTTGTGCTGTAACAAGATTGATGTGCGTGGACAGAAGAATCCTTAGGCTGCAGAGAGGGACAGCCTGAACTGTGTTCTGTGCTATTGTACTAAGGACACACACACACACACACACACACACACACGCACGCACACACACACACACACACACGCACGCACGCCTCCATGCACCCACTCACAGTTTTTTGAATCCAGCTCTGCACTACACTTATGCCCACACTTGCCAGACTCCCATCTGTCTTCCGTGGAATAAAAAGTTGACTCTTGTTTAAAAAGTTGTCAGTAGATGGTCCTCGTAATTTGAAGTAGGATGACTAATCTGCCATTGTCCATCCTTTGAGGCCTGACTAAATGTCAACAGTAATGTCTGCATTTTTCCTCGCTCGACGGGCAGCTGTGAAATAACCAGTAGTAAAGTAATAGGAAGGACTACTGGCAATGTCATCTGAACACAGAGTCTTAAACATGACTTGTGTAATAATTAAAAGTGCCCTTCGAAGAGGCGAAGTTAAACTAAATCGCGAGTAAATTCCCATTATGGGTCACATGTTAGACATTAATGAAGACGTGTCAAAATCGTGTTAGTGAAGCCACAGAAAAACAAAGCGCGTGAACTGTTGGTACTCCCCTGTTTTTCCTTGCATCATTTAACCGTTCACCCAGCCTATTCTTCCTGAACTGATTTTAGTCTGGCTCTGGAGCAGCTTTTTCCACAATAACCCGGGTGGTGTCACAAAGGTTATCTCGAACTAGGAGGCATTGAGTCAGAAAGATCTGGGCTGTGGTCGAATAGTCAAAATGATGACCTCCTATGTCTTTTTTCCTATTAACTTTTTCTTAACCCTGATATAAAATGTCAACGAAAGATGAACAAAAGACGTGTCATTTTATTACCAAGACTGTAACTTTAAAAAGGGCAGCATTAAGCTTACCAGACACATCGATTTATTTATGGTAGGAGAAGAAGAAGCAAATCACGTGGTGATCCCTGATGACTTTTTTGTTTTCATGATGGTTGGATGGTGTTTAGCTTCAGCATGAAGCACAGTATTATCTTCTTTCCTTTCATAAAAGATGGTCCAGTTCATCCTAAGCTTAAGGAGGTAATACTATACAGTAACCTTTGCTTTGCAGAATTCTACTAGCTCTTAATGTAGCTGCCACACAGGTACTTCCAGGTTACTTCACCCAGTTAGGAACCTTCCTAACCAAAACTGACTATTCAACTGCAACCCTGCATTTTTACCAGGCTGATAAATCTAATTTACACTTCTTTAATACATTGCTGGAGTAGTCTGAAGTGTTTTAAGAAGTGTTTTTGCGCCATGTGTTTCATGTCCAGTAAAAAAATCATATTGACAGTAACTTGTACTTTAGATACAGAATTCTATAGTTTCTTAGAAACTGTAGTCTAGCAGCGTTAACCACAAAACATCGGCTGTTATGCTAATGTTCATAAGGTCAGTTGATAAGTCGGCTAATTAGTTGAACGAAACAGAAATAATACACAGAAATTATTTGACATTTGGCAATACATTGTCATACAGAAGGACTGTCTAACCTTTAAACATTAACATATATTTGCATAAGTTATAAGTTTCCTGGTGGCTCGTTAACTTAACTGCTACATTTAAACCATGAAAAACATCAAACCTGGCTCTTCAACTTCACTCTCCAGGAGGTCATAGCCGCCTGCCCAGGTACACGTAAAAAAAAGCAAATGATTGTTTTTTGCTCTTTAGTTTCTGAAAGAATTATATGTTACTCTTCTTAAAAGAACAAACAAAAAACGAAAACCCTGCTGTTATATTTGGTAACCTGGGATGGAAAGTGATTTTTGTACTGATCTCATCAAGCTGTCAGCGAGAAAGTGAGAAAAGCAATGCAGGTTCTAGCACTAAACGAACAACTAAGGAGGAGCCTTTTAGGCACACACGTATCACACACCAGAAAAAAAACCCCATCATTCCTTGCTTCTCAGCCCTGCTCCATGCTCTACTGGGCAGACCGCCTTGTTTGTGTATCTTTCAAAGTGGTATTTCACCTCCTTTTCCTCGTAACGAGTGAATGCGAGTGACGGTCTGCGCGTGTTTGCAGACAGCATTATATGAGGTAAATACGGTGGAGGGGGCTTATAAAAGTGGATGCAGGGGCTTTTAAATGTGAAATGTTCAAAAGCAAAGGGCAGCAACATCCAGGAGGACTTGTAAATTTTTTGCTCTGAGAGATTCATAAAGATTGGGAGGCTGAGGCACTGGGAATAGATTGGGTTCATACTTTCACACAGTTGTTGTCCATAAAGCTTTAATATCCCCAATTGACAAGACATATATGAGGAATTTTATGTGCTCCCTTTCATTCATTTTACAGCCTTTTTCAGTTGACAAAAACTCAAACATTATCTAACAACTATCTTGAAGGGCAGCAATTTTTCATGTTGAGTTCATTTTAGGTTGTGATGTCAGTGATAAAACAAATAAAAAATGATACCAGAAATGCCCTGATCCAAAATCGACCATGATGCAATTTGTATCAGAGACCCCCCCCCAAAAAAAAAAAGAAGTGCTACCAAATTTGCTGGATGGCCTCTCTCTGCTGTAAGAATGGCCAGAACCGTCCTCCTTTGTTCCACCGCTCTCTTTTACCTCCCCTACATTACTGAATTCATCCATGGGACAAAGTGAGGGGCCTTTGGGTGCCACAAAATAATTGACTTGATAATGGGCTCCCCCCTTTCTTCCTCACACTCTTCGTCCATATTACTTCTCTCCTTTACTAGTTAGCAGATTCATCAGCTGGGGCACCAGCCTGCATGTCGAAGTATCTTTGTATTCGAAGTATTCTTGGTGTGAGGTTTCGTGAACCTTAAATTAAAAGTGCTTAGGCATAAAAAAAGGCACTCATATAACTGAAAGCGCTTTGAGTGCTCACCTTGAGTACAAAAGTGCGTAGTACCAGTGTATTTTCCATGATACTCAGATATGAGTATAATCTTTTTCCTGTTTTTGAGGGATGCTTAACATTAAATATATAGTGAACAACAAAAGTGTATACATAGAATTCAAAACAGGACAAAAACAATCTATTTTTAATGTGAAGGAACTGGCCAATAACTCAGCATAAGTACTGTACAAAAGTCTTGAGTCACCGTTAATTCTTTAAAATATTTTGCTTCCATGGAGACAGATGTTCTTTTAAACAAAAATAAAACGGGTCTCCAGGATTTCTGAAGATCTCCCTGAGTGTTTCTGTGGACATTTAGCTATTTTTTACCTGACCACTTACAAAAGAATGATTTTTGTTTGTTAAGCCACTTAAACGGATCTGTAAAAGATTCAAGCATAAAACAGGGAGCTAGCTTATTAAAACTGTTTAAAAAATTCTAAATAAATGACAAAAAGTAACCCCAAAAGGTTTTCTGTAACACTACATTATGTGGACGTGTTATGTCCACATATAACAGACAATTTTGCTAAAAACCAATTGTGTCTTTACGCACTTTACCAAAACACTTCATTTGTTCCCATTTCAAGGGGAGGACAAAGACGTGGCAGGCCTAATAAACTATCTACAGCAGATGAAAAGTATCTAAAAGTCATGTCCTTGCAAAATAAGAACTAGAAATCCATCAAAGGCCTAATCTGATCTGAGAGATGCATCTTGCCCTTCAGTTGATCAATCTATGACTCACTGAAACCTCATCAGAAATGGTCTTAGTGGCTAGCAAGAAAAGGCTGACGTATGCCATATTACACAAGAACTGGACTGAAAATCAGCGGCAACAGGTCTTGGTTCAAATGATCATCAATATGTATTTGTCTACAGTTATTGGCGAAACAAAGAAGAGCTTTGGGATGTCCTTCAAGAAGCCTGGAGTACTGAAGTCTACTTAAAGAAACTGCAAGAAAGCTTTCCTAAGAGACTTCAGGCTGTGTTGTAGAATATAGGTGGTCATACCAAATGCTGACCTTAAGGTTTGATAGATTTTTGCAGCTTTTGTTTTTGCTTCACATACTGTGTTTCCATGTATGTCTGCAATGGTTGAACCAATTTTGCATTTTCCTAACAAAATTTAAGGAAACTAGGGTTGGCTTAAGACTTTTGCATAGCACTATAAAAATTATACATAAAAAAGCTGATGTGGAAATTTAAAACCTATATTTAAAAACCTTTATTGAACTAGAAAGTAGCAAAATGAAATAGTTCTGTGTTGCTATTAACGCCCTAAAATCCGTGCAAATTTTCTCTGAAAACAAGCTGCGTATTGAAAAAGTTCGATTTTTTCGCTCAGTCCTCTCTCATCTCATCTGCATCCGTCACCTCCTCGGGGACTAATCATTTGAGGTGGATTTCACTTTGGTCTGTCCCTCTCACTGGGCAGCACAACATGTTCCAGCTGTTGTCAGGCCTTGTCAAAAGCACAACAGCCTGTAATAGGCTTAACACAGCGTCTGCTTTCTGCTCTGCTCAGATTGCTAATAAAGGTGCAATGTGTTCACTCTGATTTTAGTTCCACTGGCCAATTTGAGCTTTCCTCTGATTCGTGAGTGAGCAGATGTGCGTGTTATTGTTTGCGGATTTGTCAGAGATTATAATTTTGCATGAAATTTAGGTAAGGATGATAATTTATCTAGTTGGTTTTATTTGAGGATGAGCATGAGCACAGAGGGAGAATATTGTGTGTGGGAGTGAAGGAAAGTGAAAAAGAGCGAAAGAGACTTGTCACCACTAAAGAGGCTTCCAACATGCCATCATGGTTATCCTGGTGGCCATCTGAGCTCTCCAGAAAGCGAGAGATAGATTGACTGCAATAACAAGAGCCAGACGGCACAGAGAGAGGAGGAGATGGAGGGCAAACAGCTATCAGCTTGAGCAGCCCAGTCAGTCTCTAGCAGTGGATTTTAAAGGCCAGTCTCTCCCCAGACAAGAAGTGGGTGCCTCAGTTTTTTTTCCCTGTGTGTGTTGCAGGCATGCATTGTTAAGGGAACAGATTGAGGGAAAAAAAACAACTCCATCACTCCTTCCTGCTCTCAGTTTACTTCATCCAGTCTCACTCAATCAATGTGTACTCTGTTCAGATACTCCGGGGCCTGCTGTTTAAATGTTACCACAAGCAGTCTTGCCTATGCTTGCAGCATACTGAAGTCATCTTCATTCGCTCCTCTTGATCCTCCTGTTTTCACCTTCTTGTAGCACTTTTCCAAGTATCTCACTGAAAGCTCTGTCTGTTGGCTCCCCAAGACTGTGAATTACCTGTCAGCCATATCTTCCCTTGGTCATTTAAGAAAGAGAAAGAAAAGGAGGCACGGTGGGTGATGTGTTACACCCCAGCGGACCTCTGAATTGCCCAAGAGTTCAGTGATGGGGAACAAATCGCTCTAGCTTCTTGATGATCTTAGGTGTAGATGTATCCTGGAGAGATAAACAGTAGGAAACGCTGACCTTAAATGACACCACATGAACTCAAAGTAGCATGTGGTGAAGATAATATACTGTCACTGTCTTTATGCTGAAATTGTTAGACTTCATTGAACTGCTGCAGACTAATTCACACATACAGCAGAACTCGTGATTCTTCTTCCTCTTCCGACGATAGCTGGTATCGACAGCCGTGACAGTTTAGAGGATTACTTGGGTTTGTACATGGTGAAAGAGATAATCTTCTTTAGATCTGACCTATTGGGTGCTAACTCTATAGGGCTTTATAATGCCAAGCATATGTTTTAGCAATCACTGGATTCATCCTGGCGCACATTTCCTCTCCTGGCTTGGGGATGTGAAAGTAATTCAGTGTGGAGTGTGTGCAGGAGGCAGCTGGTACAAGAGTCCAGCTTCTTGCATGTGCTGTGCCAGTGCTGGATGGACAGTCAAAGCATCAGGAAAGCATAGTGCATGAGGCAGGCAGGGTGATTGTGTACATGTGTACCTTTAAAAGACAGCTTCAACAGCATGCTACAGTGACACTAAGAAAAACAGTGGTTGGAGACCAAAATGCACACCAAAAATTTTTGCAACCGCTTGCAGTGAAATTGCGACCGTGCTGTTTGCTTTGAAGATGGGGATCAGGTCTGGGCCCACTCACAGCCAGTTGCTATCTTCCAAGGCAACAATAAAACAGGACTGACACGCAGTCAGTCTGCTCTCAGTGTGCTGTTTATTTGTGATTGAATAGGGTTGTGTTACATTCACGTCATGGATTTGTGGGATTTGTGATAATACTGAAAATCGCAAATCTGCTGCTGTCTACATACACAGAAATTCACAATAACCAAAAATTCAATTTAACTAATTAAGAGTCCAGCTCTGAATTATACTTGCTTCAGCCCTCTGTAACTATTGACGGATTATAGCGTAAACAGGCAATGACGCTATTACCCAAGTTTTTGATTAAAATGAAATGATGCATGCAATTTATCACATGGAACAAGTAAAAATGCATTTCACCGTGACACACAGAGAGAGACTATTTCCTCGCAGGCTAATTGAGTGTAGTTTATTAGAAGCACAATAGCAGCAGGTTAATGACATCGTACAGAGATCGGCAAGGACGAATATCAGTAGCTTTGTGTAAAGGCCATTGGGATGCAGATGCAATAGTGAAAACGTGTTGAGATTTGATAGATATCCCTCCACAAAGAGTGACGTGGTTGCTGCAGGACAGTAATTTAACTTGAAAATGACATAGATGGTTGGCAAACTTGCTTTTAGGACTATAACTAGGACTGTAACCATAAATGAACCAGTTGGCAGCAAGCTGGATCAAGCCCCTTGTTATATATGGTTATTTGCAATCCTTCGCTGATCTGTCTGAGAGAGATTGCAGCCTGTCCGTGTTGGTATGTGACTCTTTGGGGACAGATTGCCTGTGACCAAGAGACTCATGCAGTCATCTTGGGATTGAAAGTGATCACCCAGAGGTTGAGGGTGTTGCAATTTCAACCTCTAGGAAACCAGCAGGTCACCATAAGTACTTGCAGTCGGCTGTTAACAGTGGAAAAAAAAATCAGTTCAGTCACCAGGCAACCACTGATGAAATATGCATGATACTATTGTAATAACATGTGCATAAACTTAATTCATAAAGTCATATATTCTGAGGTGGGAGTTTACTGTCAGTGATCACCTGTAGTATGAGCAGAGCAGAGCAGATTGCTTCTGACATCAGATCAGGCTCTTCCCTCGCTATTTCTCTCTATTGTCCTCTGTCTTTATCACTCGCCCTCACATGTATGTCTATGGGCTATACAGGGCCTCAGGTTGCTGATTTGGGTTCAGTAAATTGCCATTAGATGAGGGACAGGTGCAGCTGCCTCTGGAGCGTTAACAAGGCATTTCATCATGGTTAGCTCCAGCCTGGTGCTCTGATCAGCTCTTGTTCTATTCTCAAAAACACACATATGCACACCTACAGACGACAAGCATAGCTACACCTTGGTGGCCTCTGCAGTGTCATCCTGCGTGTAGCGAATTTCACTTTCAAGTGTTTAGCTTATTGGCTTGTAGAAATGTGGCTGGCTCTTCGTAGGGAGGGCAGGTTAATTTACCTGTGGAAATTAATAAAGGCGTAATTAATTATCACTTAGGGATTTGAGTAAATGCTTAGCCTTAAAAAAGCAGTCTCCAAAAAGGGATCTTTTTTGAGTTATTCCTGAGTTTTTTTTCTGTTAAGGTTTATTAAGCGCATATTAGAATCATATTGGAAAGTGCCTTAAAAGGATGTTATATACTTCCTTTAACGCTCTATAACTATTGAATGATTATGGCATAAAAAGGCACTGATGCATGCTCATCTTTAAAGATGTGCTATTACCCAAGTTTTTGATTAAAATTAAGTGATGCATGTAATTTATCACATGGAACAAGTAAAAATGCATTTCACCGTGAAACACAGAGAGGCTATTTCCTCACAGGCTAATTGACTTTAGTTTATTAGTAGCACAATAGCAGCAGGTTAGTGTCATTGTACAGAGAACAACAAGGATGAATATCAGTAGCTTTGTGTAAAGGTCATCGTGACGGAGATGCAATAGTGACAATACTGTTGAGGAGTATTTGAAATAAACTCCTCTTTGGTCAGCTGGTATTTTTTGAAGGGTTATGGTGCAATCTCATCGCACTGAAATCTTAAATATTAATCTGAGTGAGGAGATATTTTGTAAAAACAAATGCAATAACTCTGACTATTTATATATTACATTTTTTTTTCTAAATCCAGCAACTGAATTCAAACTCCTGTGAGGTTTCAGTGTTTGTACTGTATGAAGGGTGCACATTGTATGAGTCTATGATCACCTGAACTAAACCTTCAGCATCAAACAGAGTGATATGCATCCCTTGAGTTCCCATTTCTAGGTTCTTCTGCCATTAACCCCCACCCCACACACACAACAACAACACACGAACCTTTCTTGGCTGTCTCCCAAGGCAGTCAAACAGATTACTACGGACGTTAACCCTATCGATCTGCTCTGAATGGCCTCCAAATGCCAGGAATTAGATTTCAGACTGGAGGAGAGGGAAATAAAGTGCTGTAGTATTTCCTACTGCTCTCCTACTGAGCTAAGTGCTGCTATAGTTTCCCATCGTAGCAGTTTTGGAGGTTATGTATGTTTTACCTGAGAATGATATCTGTGACAGCTTTTACCTTATTTAGAAGAAACCAGTATCAAAGATACAGACTCCATCCAAGTCCTGCTGGAAGCAAGTCTCACCACTCAGCAGCCATCTTTGAAATGCCTCTGGGCAGTTACTTGGCAACTTATTTGAAACACCCTACCTGAAAAAAATGTGAAATGTCAGTGTCAGGGGCATAAAAACTGATTTAAAAAACACTTTTCCCCAGCAAAAGGTTTAAATAAGTTTTAGATATGCAAAGTTGTGGACCACCACTGTTTGTCTGTGCAACAAAATGATTGGCTGTTGATTGACTCTTTGGGGGCAGGAGTTGGATATCTGCCATCTTTGATGTTACAGTGTTCTCAGATACATTTCTATTCACAAGTCCTTGAGAATTTTGTTAGAAAGCCTTGAAAAAGTCATTACTGTAAAGAGAGTTGTGCAGAGAGAACGGGTTGTGCATTGGAAATGAATGCCATTATGAGATTCAAAGATTTTAAATATAATCACTTAAAAACTAATTTAGGTTTGACATTTAAATTTACTTTTTCCTTACTTAATGGACTGTAGGCAAATGTGCATTGTGTGACTTCTAAGCATCATAGAGAGCCTGTGAATGAATCTCACGCTCACGAATTACTCTATTGTGAGCAATAATGGAGGGCAGGTTCATAACACTGGTTGAATGCTTTATTAGTGTATGGCTAATATCAGGCTTATACCTCTTCTCTCCTGTCTTTCTCACCCTCTATTCAACTGCTTGCTTCACCCACCATCATTTTCACTGCCTCCGTGTGTCGTTACTCTTTGTGCCCTATTATATTGGGCTGTCTCTCTCCTGTTCATCCTGCTTTGTCTGTCCAACTTCTACGGTGTTGCCGGAGCTGAATAAGTATTGATTAATGTCTGGGTCGTTGTGCTACCTAACGAGAGACTAAATATAGCCATTGCTACAACGGCCCTGCCGCGGCACCTCACTCATCTAGCGCACAAAAGTGTGAATAGTCACGCCGTTGGCATGACAACACACTGGTCAAGGCTCTGTGAGCAGAGCACAGTAGATTACGGGCGTGCATGCCCTTCAAATTTAAGAGCACATGAATGAAAGGTGGAAGGCTGAATGATGAGCTGATGAAGTAATTTGCTGAAAGAGAAACAAGCCTCAATCAAACGCTTAAGTCATGTAATTGTTTAAGCCATTGATCAAGCAATAATCCAAAACACCTTTAGTCCCAGCTTGCTTAATTTCGGAAGTTTGCAAGATCTTTGGATATTGTAACGATAGCTGGGAAAGAGGAGCAATTTAGAAATGTTCTTTGTTTGTTTCTTTCTTTCTTTCAGTTTTGATTTTCCATGCTTGGTGGAGGTTGGAGTTCCTCCAAAGTCTAACTGAGGTCCACTCCAAAAAAAGAGCAAACCCTCACAGATTTCCATGTCAAACTTCTTAATTCAATGCAGAAATAAAAATGTCTACAGCATGGCACAAAAGCAGCTGTGGTTTTACAG
>VOQK01011065.1:0-11620 GCA_015052645.1 Benitochromis conjunctus | reverse complement strand
GTGAAAAGTAGGGGGGAAGGGGGGGGGGGGGGGGGGGGGGTTTCCTTCCCACTGTTGCTAAGCTCTTGTTTGAATGTAATCATTGGGTTTCTGTCTATAGTAATCTTGGAATACTATATTACTATAGCAATCTTAGATTACCATATAACCTTACAATGTAAAGTACTTAAAGATGGCTTTTGTTTGGATTTCACACTAAATAGAAACTGACTGGCTGTGTGTCGATGTCTCTGCTTGTGTTTGTGGTTTAGGAATAAAATGATTAGGTAAAGCCACGTTTATGATTTTTATATACACTTTGCAATTGTAAGAAGGTCCTGAGTTCAATTCCACCATCAGGCCGGGGTCTTTCTGTGTGGAGTTTGCATGTTCTCCCCGTGTTTGCGTGGGTTCTCCCCGGGTACTCCGGCTTCCTCCCACAGTCCAAAGACATGCAGTTTGTGGGGATAGGTTAATTGGAAACTCGAAATTGCCCATAGGTGTGAATGCGGGAGTGACTGTGAGTGCGAATGGTTGTCTGTCTATGTGTGTTAGCCCTGCGACAGACTGGCGACCTGTCCAGGGTGTACCCCGCCTCTCGCCCCAAGACAGCTGGGATAGGCTTCAGCGCCCCCCGCGACCCTGAAAAGGATAAGCGGAAGCGAATGGACTTTGCAATTGTACTCATTAAGAGTTGGCACTCTGTGTAATAATGGTCAAAAGCATCAATTCTGTGCTGTGATTGAATTGAATATTGAGACTGACATGTTGAGCTGCAGAGGAATTTGTAAACAGTCTGAACAAAATGTCCCAGACTTCGATAATAAGTAGAAAACAACAGGCTAAGAATTGCTAGAAAATATGAATACAGCAGGGTTAGGATGGTTAGGGAGGGAGGTGATTGTTCTTTTTCTGAGGAGCAGATGTGAGATGAGGTCAGACGTGGATGAAGTGCAGGAGAAGATCCACTCGGGGGACAGCAGGACTGGCCATGTTGTTTCCCAGAGGAAGTTTGCCATAATAATACTTGTTTTTGTTGTGGTATAAAACTGTATTGTGCGTCATCCTTTTTGTGAAGCAGACCGTTGGTTCACGTTGAGGTCCAGCGCTGTAACTTGTAATTTCACCTGCTGAAATTAATTAAATCTTTTCAAAACATAGTCACTCTCCTGTGTTTCCTTAAAGAAAGCAAACACACACTAACAAGAAGGGGTTTAGTAACTATTCACGTTTAATTATTATTTATTTAATTATATGTAAATAGTTATAATGTTAATAATATTACATAAAAATAACTACATTTAACTAAAATTACACCTGAAAATGTGTCATTGTAGTTACATTGTCAAGGATTACTGAATTACATTTTGATTATGTCTTAAAACACACCAACATTAAACTCCCCCTAAATCTTGTTTTTGTGAGAGTAAACCTGATGTGACCAACTGTAAAAACTTTTTAAAAACTTTTTTGTTTGTTTTTTTGTTTTTGATCATTAAGTGAAGTCATCCCAAAATGCTTAGATTATATATGAATTGTGCGTAATCCAATAATAATCACAAATATAGACTAACTGAGCACCCTCTTACCAATGGGCTTATAAAAAAGATTTTGTGGAGTGCTGAAATTTGATCATAAGTCAAAGAAACTGTATTCATTCATTCATTCATCGTTAAACCCTCAGTAAGAGCTGCTTTGTGATTATCATTTCTATGGAAAGAATATTTTATTGTGCTTGTTTCTTTACTCTTTACAGTAGCAGGAATACATCTGTGGTGTGAGCATACTGAGGTCTTTATAAAAACTAGTATATTCCCATGCTGTGGTATTAACGGGCCTGTTTTTACTGTTATATTAACTGTTATATTCATTTTGTACCTGCGGCTGTTTTGTGTGTATTTAATGAATTCGTGGTGCGGATCTGCCGTGGGGACTAAAATTGTCAGTGTAAACTGAAGATGCTCTTTTGTTGCAGGCCTTTCTAATACCTATCTGTGCTTTGTGTCGCGGCCCCTTCTGGTACCCCTCTGCACCCCCTCCTTTCAAAGAACCCTGTATTGTGGTATATATCAGACCGTACCAAGTATTGTGGAGAGTGGGGGTGTATTGATTGCTCCTGCGGTGTATCGATTGCTCCTCCATCGCACTGTCTGACCACGCACCTGGAGCTCGAGGCCCGGCCCGCAGCACAGTCGCGTTCCGCTTACAAGCTCGTACTGGAGGGTGTCGTTTGAAGTGACCTGGAGAGCCACCGGACAGATTGATGGGACAGGAGAGCAAGAAGACACGTACACGACGCAGTGGGCGGACAACCATTGCTCCTCGCTGCTAATAAAGGAAAACTGTCTCGGCGGTGTGTCGCTGGAACAACAGACAGCCCGGCGGAGGGAACGCAGCACGGGAGCCCGCCTGCACCTGCTTTGTTGTCTATGTCGTCTCGTTCACTGTGCGGATAACATGTTGTGTCAGAGCGCTTTGTTATTGCTGCCCGTCTTTTGTAACATCATCAGCAACTCCAGCGCTGCATCCTCAGTATCCCGTAAGTAGGCTATCACACACACACACGCATACACACACACACACACACACATACACACACACACTACCGTAGCAACCGCATTCATTCATATGAAAATTAAGCTCGTACCAATATTTGTGTCTAAAGTGTGAAAGAATTGGGCTTCAGTAGAAATAGCAGCTCTGTGTACAGCGTGACACACTCATGTGTCAGTCCACAGTGGACTTTTAGACAGAATGTCAACAACACATCAGTTACAAAATAATAGCATAACAAATGTGCACCATCTCTTACTGTGTACTATATCCAGGCACGCTCCACAGATGTAGCTAAAAATAGCGGTGTTTTTCAGTTTGTATTTCTTTAGCGCCAGATCACAGCAGCATTTGTTAAGCTGCTAATGCAGAAGGTAAGCCCTGCAGAGGAGAGGACCCCAGCCATCAGCTCCAGCCCTATAATGGGTGCAGAGAAGAAGAACAGCCCTCTAACAGGAACAGATCTCCCACAGAATGAGGCTGAGGGACGGGCAGCCATCTGCTGCAACCGCTGACTGGTTGGGGAGTGATGGGAAAGGGAAAAGAAAAAAGAGGAGCATAGGAAGACCCCCAAAGACAACACAAAACAATTACAGTATAAAGCAGATAGAACTTAATGACACGTATTAGGGACATATAAACACATATGGGCGGGGGGGACCATCATGAACCCACACAAGACAACAAAGTTCAGAAAACTCAAATGTCCACTGGCTTTTTGACTTTTGAGTGTTGTTTTGGACTTGTTCTGGTAACATGACTTTTCTTTTGAATCACGTCAGTATTCATGTGAGGTTATGGATCAAATGTTTGCTTTGGCACAGGTTTTTAAGCCAAACACTCTCATACAACCTTCCCTCGGGTTGAGACCAGTAACGGACCCAACCCCAAAATGATTGGCATCAGAACTTTAATATTAACTTCTGGATTTAATAAGGAGCCAATAAGAGTAACTGAATATGATCAGTAACTGAATATGAAGAGTAACTGAATATGAGAGAACTGTGATCTTTTATTGTAGTCGGGGTGTGAGCAGAGCCCGTATTTATTTTGATACAGGACTTCTGAAAACACGACGATAGTTACTCTGAACTGGATACATGGAAGAAATGAATGGATGGATAATTTAGTATAATAGGTGCTGTGAGCAGCATATTTACCAGGGCTACAGTCCTCGTGGAACTAAAGGGGGCAGCATATGCATACCGTGGTTTTAGGTGGTGAAGAAGAAGAAAGGACCCATGCAGGACCACATCTAGACAGCTCTGCTCCAGCTCATTGCTAAGAAGGGCAGAGTTGGGTATGAAAGTCAGTGACCGACGGGCAAAATGCAACCAGTGCTGTCATGCTTTTTATACTGGGAGAGAAAATGTTTCCAGTTTACCAAAGCACCTGAAAGTCTGGCATTTAGATCTGTTCAAAGAATTAAAGGTTTCAGTTTAACATCAAGCAACCTCCAGAGTGTTATCCTTCTTATGTTATTGTGAAATACACAAAGGCTAATATTGTATAAATGCTTAAGCTAACATAACTACAGTTGTAGCTCACGGTAACATTAGGAGGCTACTCATCCTAACAGTTCAAGCTGTGTCCACAAAATCTAAGATTTGACATAAGTGGTCTATCACCACCATGTCACTAATTTCATTTCTTATTAAAGAAGATTATGCTTAAGTACACGGGAGAATCACGTAATTGTTCTTTTACTGTGTTTTCTAAATCACAGTGTATACAGTTAAACTCACTTTAACAGTTCTATTTAACACAAACATTTAGGAGGCAAAATAGAGTAAAATAGAAAAAAGTGATAAGTAAAAGCTGTAGACAAAGCTGTCCACGTCCACTCAAACTGTGTTAATTTCCCCCGTACTGCATGGAGGAGTGCAGTATGACGACAGCTTGCTGATCCAGTGTTTCTGGCTTGGAGGCTCGGTGGATTTCCAGTTTTTAAGTATACACTTTTTTGCTGCACTGGATGCAAGCAACACAGTGTAGTCTTAGAGACGCAGCATCTCCAAGTATCCAGATCTTAGGATCAGAGTCCAAATGAAATCCACACACATTTGAGGTAATTGTGATCACAATGTTCCAGTAAGAGTGTAACTGTACACGTTTGGCACAGGTCAAAGATACTGTCTGTCACTTTACTCTGTCTGTATGGTGTGTAATATGTTTGGTGGCTAAGATTTAATTGGATTTGTTTGTGCTGAGTAGTCCCCAAAATTCATGGTCCTTAGAGTCTCAGAAAGAAAGCTAGGTTCAGTTTAGTCAAACGCCTTCTCAGCATCACCAAGGGATGCTGTTGCCTTTTAGCAATATCAGTTATATGAAACAGCCTGTGAACATTATCTGCTGCTTGCCTGTTTGGGCTGCATGAATAATTGTAGGAATGACTTTCCCCATTTGAGATGCTACCATTTTAGATAATACCTTATAGTCTGAGCTGAGGGGCCTATAATTACCATGTTTCTGTGCATCCTTCCCAGGTTTGGGAAGTAATATTATTGTTGCAAGGTCTGAAGACTGAGGAAGTGCTGCCTTTCAGAAAGTCTCCATGATCATGTTTGTGAGAGGGGTTAGTAGTTTTTTTGAAAAGGTTTTGAAGTATTCAATAGGAAATCGGTCGGGGCCCAGGCCGTTATTGTTTTATAACGATTTAACAAGAAGAAAAAGCTCCTCCTCTCATATTTCTTTCTCTGTTTATCTGTTGTGCTAATCTTTGACAGAGGTAACCGACTTAGAAATGGTTTTACTTCAGTCATTATCATGAAAATGCAGCCATGCAGCTTCAGCCGCGTACATATTATCATATAAAATGTGTTTTTGTTTTGAGGCACTAAGTGATTCTGCTTGTTTTGTTCTCGAGTGATCAATTTTCAAGGTCCTAATGTTGTTTTCTAATTGAAAAAGCTGTTTCCCTTTTTGTTTGTTTTATATGAGACATATGCAATAATGTGACCTCTCATAAATAAGCTTTAAATGATGGTAAATGGACTGATTCTTATAGCGCTTTTCTACTCTTCTGGAGTACTCAAAGCGCTCTATACAACATGCTTCATTCACCCAATCACTCCCATTCATACAAGCTAACTAACATTCATACACATTCACACTCTGGTGGATATATCAGAGACCAACTTGGGGTTAGTATCTTGCCCAAGGACATTTGGCATGCAGACTAGGGGAGCCAGGGATCGAACCACTAACCTTCCAATCAGTATCTGACCCGCTCTACCACCTGAGCTACAGCCACCCATTTTTATAGGATTGTGATCTGTAATTGTAGGCGCTGAATAGGAGCAGGTTTTGGTTTGTGAGCGTGCCTGTGAGGCCAAAGATATGCCAGTGCTTGAGAACGTATTATGAACAGTTGAATAAAATGAATATTGTTTGCTAGTTGGATTTGAACACATCGCTCAGGCCCAATTCGCTCATGCATGAGTTAGAGTTATTGCCGTTTGGATAGCATACTCGTTTTTGGAGAAGAGCGATCCAATGATGGGTTTAAAACTAGGTTGTAATCGCCGCACAGAACACATCGGACTTCTACTGCTGCCAACTTTATCATTAAATTATGAAAACATTGTGGGTCATCTAAATTTGGGCCATACAAGGATACCAATACTATTGTGTTCATGTGTATTACACATCAAAATGAACCCACCATGCTTGTCTTTTTTTGTTGAATTGAATGGAAATCAACAGTTTTTATTAATAAGCCACACCTCTTGCTTTAGATGTGAATGACAGACACATTTCTGTTAAATGTGAATTCATGTCTAAGCAGACAGCAACACATGCTTTTTGATGGTTTATCACAGTTTATTGGTGTTTCATCAGAAAATGATTGCATGTAATTGCCAACTTTAGCCCAGTTAATGACAAACGTGTAGCAGACAGCAGCTCGACTCTGCATTATGGCAACATTTATGTTGGTTTCAGTGACAGTGTTTCTATGATCGACAGTTTAATAAGTGAGATAAAACAAAGTTTGACTTTGAGGACGTAATGTGCGGTTACTCAGCGTATTGAAAATGTTCAGAATCACAATAATATTGTACAGTGAGCAAAGTATTGTGATAACATAGTATCGTGGGCTGATTCTGACCTCTAATATATGTTTATTTTTTTGCATGTACATGCATTCCTCGGGTTGTGCGATAAAACATCTGTCGTTTCATATTATACACTATTGTGTGTTTCATGGTGTTGCAAAATAATCTGTTTACATCAACATGTTTTCCTGGTGTTGATGCTAGCTGTAGTGGCAATATTCATTTCTCTCTCTCTTATATTTAAAATAACCACACTGCGGACGGACAAGCGACTGTTTATGCTTTGTTGTTAGCAACAACGACGGTAAACCCATCGTGTGGCTCATGTTTATTTTCCACATAAACCTGAGAAATGTCGTTTGGTCATATCACACAGCCCTGTGCATTACAGTTTGTTTGTGTCTGTTTTCATGTCTGGTGCGAGTGAAACGCCAGGACTGTTTGAGCCCTTACAGTCGTGTCAAAATGAATTTGCCTTTCAGCAAATATTTTTGGTCTTGTTTTTTGTCCTTAGCTTTCACTATGTTAGTGCTACAGATGCTGTATGCTAAATGTGATTTTTAACACTGTATTTTAGGTGATTGCTGAGGTTGCTGTGTTTTTCTGTTTATGCTCAACTTTTTAACATTCAGTTTATTACTAAAAGTTATTATTAAAAGTCAACTGAGTCAACATTTTTAACATTTGACCTTGTCAGCCATGATAGGAAAGCACAGAGTGTTAGACTGTGATCACTACAGCAGGTTAAAATGATATGGGTAAAAGCTGGATGAAGTACTTTACAGGGGAAGAATATTTGATCTAAAATGAGCCAAATGTTTGTCTTGATGATGTTGGTTGACAAATTGTGTTGATTCTGGTTTCATTGTTTATCCCTCATGTAAAACTACAACAAAGCAGCAGTTTGTGTTTAGACTTTGAATTTAGTTCAGTGCAGTGGTAGAAAAAACATGAGAAGTCATTCAAAATCTTGGGAATTTGCATGTTGAAAATGATGATGAAAAAATATTAACAACCAAAAGCAGGGATGGATGGAGGTTCTTCAGTGGTTAGGTGAATAGCAGGCTGTCATCAGTATACCCAGAAAACTAAATTAGATCCTAATTCAACCAGAAACTCTGCACCACTCTGTTTATTATTTGATACGACTAAAACAGCAGTTACTCTAGATTTTTATGAATATCATCACTGTGGTTTTGCAGCAGGAGTTTAGAATGGATACTGCTGCTTAAATGATGAAATGAAACACAGAAAGATGAGCTGTTGGTGGAGTGCTGAGGCTGTTCTCAGGTTGTCTGCTGAGTTTCTTCCTCCTTTATACTGCTTAATACATGCGAGGCTTGTTGTTTTGTAATGCATATGAGGAAGCTCATCACTATGCTCAGCACCTGTCTCTCTCTTTCTCGCATGCATGCGCACACACACACACACACACACACACACACACACACACACACACACACACACACACACACACACACACACACAAAGCTTGTTCGTGGTCCAAATTTCCATCTTGGGGGTGTGTGTACGTGCATTAATATCTTTGTGGGGACCAAAACCCCGGTCCCCATGAGTTTGAAGCGATTTTTGAGACTCAAACTGTGTGGTTTTAGTGTCAGGGTTACAGTTAGGTTATGGTTATGGTTAGGTTTAGGGTTAGGCATTCAGTTTTGATGGTTAGGGTAAGCAGCTAGGGAAAGCATTATGTCAATGAGATGTCCCCACGAGGATATAAATACACACGTGTGTGTGCGTGTGTGTGTGCGTGTGCGTGTGTGTGCGTGCGTGTGTTTGTTTACAGAATTTCCTTTAGGATTGATAAAGTGTTTTGATGATTTTGATTTGGGTAAGAGTAATGTTATACATGAGATATATTACTGTTCTTTTCCTCTCTGAAACATTATGAGCAGACCTAAAATAGATTTCGCTCTCGTAGCAGTTAATGTGTAGTTTCATCAGATATTATCACTGGAACGCATCAAACAGATAATGCAAAACGTTGATCTCAGACACCGTCATTAAACGTCTTTTGAATACATGAAATTTGTTACAATCAAATCACGCCAGTTGCAGCTCAAAGCCGTCAGTTTCCATCAAAATGTTCACAAAACTGAGGAGATCACCAGATAGCATCAGCCTCACACTTTGCTGCTCCTAACCTCACAATGTCAGTTATATAGATGAGTTACTGTTGTTCTAAAGGCAGACACAGGGTCTTTGTTTATGTTATCCTTGGCTACAGTTATCCCTGTATTTTAAAAAATGGATTCAAGTGAAATACAACAAACAAAACAAGTGTGTTCAGTCAGCTTTACATTTTTTGATACAGCATTTGGACCAGAACACTCCTTTTTTGTACAAGTGGAACCAAATGTCCAAATGATGGATTTTGGTGTGTTACTACAGTTTGTCTGTTGGGTATTAAGACAAATCAGCCAATCAGTTCTCAGTTCTCATTAGAGTGTAAAATAATGTCCTCAAAGCAAACTCTGGTATGGACATGAAGAGTGCATTATGTTTAGCTATCAACAATAATTGTCCATCCATCCATCCATCCCCGCTTATCCGGGGTCGGGTTGCGAGGGCAGCTGCCCAAGCAGAGAAGCCCAGACCTCCCTCTCCCCAGCCACCTCCTCCAGCTTGTCCGGGGGAACACCAAGGCGTTCCCAGGCCAGCCGAGAGATATAATCTCTCCAGCGTGTCCTGGGTCTGCCCCGGGGCCTCCTCCTGGTGGGACATGCCCGGAACACCTCACCCAGGAGGTGCCCAGGAGGCATCCTTGTCAGATGCCCAAACCACCTCAAATGGCTCCTTTCAATGTGGAGGAGCAGTGGCTCTACTCTGAACCCCTCCCGGATGGCCGAACTTCTCACCCTATCTCTAAGGGAGAAGCCAGCGACCCTTCGGAGGAAGCCCATTTTTGCCGCTTGTATCCGCGATCTCGTTCTTTCGGTCAACAATAATTGTGATTTGGATTAAAGCCCAACATTTACAATGTTAATCCAACTCCCTGAAAACTCTCGTGAGCAGTTACAGACAACTTCTGTGAGTTATGCGTTGCTATTTCCGTGTAAGGTCAACCACACAGTCCTGTCACACACCAGTACATCTTCAACGAAACTAAGAGATGTCTGTCAGTCACACAACTCTGGCAAGGTAGTTTTGCTTTGAATGAAATTCAACAGTAGCCTCATAATGTTCTCACAATAAGATTGTTACATACTGATCTTTAGCCAGTAAGATGCTAACATTTACTATGTAGCACTTAAGAAGTATAACTAAGGAAATGTCAAAGTAGAACGGCACACTTTAAAATGCTGACCTGCTTGTAGCATTAAAGGGAAACTCATGCTCTGTTTCTGGTTCAGGGAAGTGTGAGGACAGCTTGGCCACTCCTCTTCCATACAGCTCCTTCACCAGTTCGTCACTATACAGCCGAGGACATGGAGCTGGTTATGCCAAACTCAGCCGGAAACAAGGTATGACTCTTGAGTATTATGTTGTTTGTAATTTTGGGTATGCGGAGGGGTTAGTACTAAAAAAGTTTGTGGGTCAGTTCATCGCTGCATTCTTATAGCTGTGGCATTAAATGTTCAGGCTATAGCTCTTCTAAGGCACAATGCAAATATCAAAATGCACCTGCATTAGTTGTATAATTGTGACTACATTTTGTATAAGTGACTAAATAATTATGTCAGACAGGATATTGGTGTGTAGCATCCCACTGAAATGCAGCCCTGTACTCTTGGAATCAGCTGATACCTCCACTCCTGATCACCACACTTTCTTTAACGATGACTTGGACCTAGGGTAAAAAAAAGTCCAAGATCACCATAAAATGTTGATAATCTTGTCATAAACTAACACTGAACACTGAACTAGCAGTTGTGCACCTTTCCTTGTGTTTAAATGGAGGTTATTTAATGTTTTATTTAATCAAAGTATAAAATAATAATGACCAATTGACCAGTGACCATTTAATTTCAGAGACGATCAAGATTCTGAGAATTTATATATTTGCTAAACTTTAGGCTGTAATTACATTATTTGTGGGGCATTTCTAAGAGTTATTTTGGAGAAAAGCAAATTTTTTTTAAACTGTTTTTTTAAAATAAAATTTGAGTTTATATATGCAATTTTTACGGCTTGGTGACTACTGAAATTAAAGTTAGCATAGGCAAAGCTTCAGAATAATTATCCATATAAAGTAATGCAGACATTCCAGGTGGCAGCGCATGCTTCTAGAAGGATGTTGAAGACGATTATGCTAAAAATTTTGTTTTTTCTTGATCTGCTCCACTCACTTTTTTCTCTGACATCTTTAACCCTTCCCAAACTTACAACATCCTCAAATCTAGGTTCTGGAGGTTGGTCACCATTGGATACAGACCGTTACCCCTGGCTACAAGTAGACCTTGGTTCTAAGAAGCAGGTGCTTGCCATAGCAACACAAGGTTGCTATGGCAGCTCTGATTGGACCAGAAAGTATCGGCTACTTTACAGTGACACACAGAAAAACTGGAGACCTTATCTACAGGATGGAAACATTTGGGTAAGGAAATCAGTCTGACCAACTTTTCGACACACACGTTACTCTTCTTCCTCACACTGCAACATAAGCCACTGTTTAATGTTGCAGTGTGAGATGCAGGTTCAGAGGTCTGGGCCTAGATTGTGTGTTTGTATTTGCTCAGTTAATGACTGCACATGTTTTAATAACAAAAATTTGATCGCTAGACCCAAGTCACTACTATTTATAGATTAATGGTGGGTACCATGTAATTATCAGGTGCAAATTGAGACAGATGAACAAGTGTTATTCTTCTGCAAAACCGCAGATCTAATTTTATTTCAGTTTTAATTCAGTTTTTTAAAAATATAACACCAAATCACATCAACATTGCCTCAAGGTGCTTTTCCCTTTCACTTTTCTAAATAACCAATGGAAAAAACCCAACAGAAAACATGTGGTTGAATGTAATTTGATTCTTTTTTTAAATAAAAACTACATTTAAATCTGAATGTTTTTT
>VOQK01011062.1:20480-40141 GCA_015052645.1 Benitochromis conjunctus | reverse complement strand
ATAGACTCGCGCTCGGGCTTAGAGATGATATAGAGCTGGCTGGTCGGCAAGGGGGCACCAGGGAGCAAATCTATCCCGCAGTCATACGGACGATGGGGAGGCATCGACTGGGCCCTGCCTTTGCTAAAGACTTGAATCAGGTCATGGTAATCGGCAGGCACGGCTGACAAGTCAGGGGGAGTGGGCGGCCCAGCAGGGTTGGTAGACATGCAACCTGGCACCGCAGAGCGTAAACACTGCTCGTAGCAACGAGTGATCCACCCCGTGATACACCCCTTAGCCCAGTCGATTTGAGGATTGTGTCGCTGGAGCCAGGGAAATCCCAAAACTAAGGGCGTCTCAGGTGCTTTGAAGAGAAATAGGTAAATCCACTCATTGTGATTGCCGGACAGGGTGAGTGTAATCTCTTGGGTGCAGTGAGTGACAGCAGCTAAGGGACTGCCATTAAGCGCCACCACTTTGAGCGCTTCAGGGAGAGGAACAACAGGCAACCCCATCTCGTGGGCCAAAGCCTCATCCAGAAAACTTTGTTCGGCTCCCGAGTCAATTAGTGCGTCACAAGGATGGGTACGGGAAAGAAACTGTAATTTAGCGGGGCAGCTGAGATGGAGGAATGTATTAGTTGATGCACCCGTCAGTATCCCCACCTCTACTAACGGGCTGAATCTTTTAACCGTGAGGGACAGGCATCCGCGAAATGCCCCTTCTTCCTGCACACAAAGCACTCACCCACCAGCTGTCTTCTCCTTCGGGTGACCTTAGTCAATCCCAGCTGCATGGGTTGCCCCTCATCAGCAGGTGAGTCAGGTTCCTCCTCTCTCCACTCAAGGGACGGAAATCCAGTTGGAACTCCTACGCCCCCTGCTGACCGTCGTCCATCTCCAGCCCGCCTGCCGTCCGGACACACCGTTAAATACTCCAGTCCAAACGGGGATGATTAGAGGCAGCTGAGAAGACGATTAGATGAAGGTGTGTCGGCAGCTGAGCGGAGACGCTTCCGGGTCAGGGGTCGCCACACTCACTCTCCCGGAAGCACGGCTCCAAACATAGTCGGACCCGGAGGGTAGGGAGAAGGGAAAAAATAAAAAGAGAGAGACACACACCCACACACACAAAAAGCAGGTCATCCGGGAGGACCGTCCAACCATGACAATAGGGAGGTACAGCGAGGTTCACCCTGAACAGGTCACCAACCTGATGCAGGGCTAACACAAGACTGCAATAAATTTTGTAAAGCTATTATGATAGCAAGAGGATAAACTCTAATGTTGGTGGCGTAAAAACATTTTAAACTGTAAAAAATAAAAAATAACATCTCAAACTGCCCATTCTAATGTCATGCCAAAGAAGAAGCTTCAAAACTTTATACATAAGAATTATATGAGTTAAGCAAGTTTTTTCCTACACACAAATTGTTAAGTCATATAACAACAGTGGGAAACATGTCTCTCTGAAATATGTTGGTATCAAATTCAAAATATGCTTATATTAAAAATGTCAACATTTAATATGTTGTATTTGTTTTATTTTAAATATAAGGTCTAAGTAGACTTAAAACAACTTGTCTATAGCATTGTAGTTTGTGAAACTGCTGTCACTCCAGATATCAGACTGTGATTTTCTGTGATATCCTTTCCTGTGTTTGAATATCATTAAGCAGTGGCCTATATGATTCACAGAATATGATATCCATAAACTGATCTGATCCAGTAAGACTACTCCTCAAGTCAGCAAAGCAACTACATGCCAAATTGCAATGTCAGCATGGTCATAATATACATTTTATTCATGAAATCAGATTATATAAAACACCTGAGCATGACTACAGTTTATATACTTCTTTGATAACAAAACAAAGAAAACTAATGAAATAAGGGCAATAAAACAATTTGTAATCAAACATGTGCATATGGAGTGTATTTTCAGGTCAACCATTTCTAAAATAAAAAGCATCAACGAAAGTCTCCACTCAGTTTCCCCTCAGCACAAAGAGAGCCCCCAATATAAATATGTAACACAGGGTGGAATAACAGTTAAATGTGTTTTATTACATGTGAAAAGACAATAGAGATTGATGCAGGCTAAAAGATGCAATGGACAACAAAAACAGAACATTAATATTTAATAGTATGTTTTTATTGATAAGATCTGTTCCCTTTTGTTTAAAATCTGGTTCAAGTTTACACTCATTAAACAAGATCTTTACATAACAAGCTACGTGATTGACATGTAACGCACCGATTAGACGATGATGTGACCCTGCATCATTATAGGTTACATAGCAAAAGTAACAAAAATAGCAAAATTATAGTCACACAATTTGTGTGAACTGATGCCAGCATGTTTGGTGGAAAAGGCCCCTTAGATTCCCATGATGATCTAAATGTTTGAAACAAGAAAAATCCTTCATAAAATTAATTGTTTCTGTACTCTTCTTTTACTTTCTCTTTATTTGTCCCCCTCCCTCCTACATTGTCATATTTTCTTTTATCTGTTTTATCTCTTCTTTCACTTGCAGGGAATCAGCAGCCTGTTTAGCTCTCTCAAAGTGGTACGTCTGCTGCGTTTGGGTCGAGTTGCCAGAAAGTTGGATCATTACATTGAGTATGGCGCTGCTGTGCTGGTTTTGCTGGTGTGTGTATTTGGCCTGGCAGCCCACTGGTTGGCCTGTATCTGGTACAGCATTGGATACTATGAAGTGATTGATGAGAACACCAACACTGTGAGGATGGACAGCTGGTTGTACCTGCTAGGAGAGACAGTTGGGACGCCATACAGATTCAATGCTTCGAGCTCAGGCATCTGGGAGGGTGGGCCCAGTAAAGACTCGGCGTACATCACTTCGTTGTACTTTACGATGACCAGTCTGACCAGTATTGGCTTCGGAAACATAGCACCAAACACAGATGGAGAGAAGATCTTTGCTGTAGCCATGATGATGATTGGATGTGAGTCTCTGTCATTTCCTTTCAACCTATTTCTCTGTGCCAAATATGCAAAACATTTCTACCTTTCAGCTGTTTTTTGAGTTTATCAAGGTACTTGGCAGGAAAATTGCTGAACTTACCAGTTTTTCTGAGAATTCAACTCTCTCAGTGTCTTCTGTTTCCTTATGTTACACTAGACAGGCTCCATGATGTTGAGACCAGGGCTCTTTCTATAGTCTCCAGATTATTTCTTGCACTCTCTTTGTACTGCTTGTCAATCATTTCTTTCTGTCAAAGCAACTTCTTTTAGTTCTTTTTGACTCTGACTGGATTGTCAAACGTTAGTGTTAATGCAATTTCAACAATCTGAAACTTCTTAGTCTAGGCTTTGCCATGTTTAACCAACCTAATGTTACAGTATACAACCTGGTAACATCCTGGTATATCTGTACACCCGAAAAGTAAGGCACTAAAGCATGCTCTTTAAGCTCTAGTCAACCGCTACCAGAGAGGTCTTTCACAATATACAGTCTTTGTTACAGGCATTGTTAGTATAAGCAAAAGCTTCTAACAACACTGTCAAAATGAAACATCCAGAGAGAGGATATTATGATTCATAGCTCTGTGGGTCAACTTACACGTAAATAATATTTTAATGATGAAATAACCTGTCCTATTCTTATGTGTGTTTGGTTTATATTAATGTATATAAATGCAGGAATATGTCCGTCCAGTTTAGTGTACTAAAAATACCACTGATAAGACACAAAGAAACAATTTTCTTTTTTTCTTGCGAAATTTCTGAGCCCTCCCAGAAACTACTGTTAGGCTTCCATTTAATTTGCTCTTGGTATTCAGACTCTCAGAAGATACTTTATACAGAAGATACTTTTTTTTTCTTTTTTCTTTTCTTTGTCAAGTGTTCGTCTAGCCCACCAACAATATCATAAAATGTTCTGTTCCCATTCCTGCTCTGCAGAAGATAAGTCTTTCTATTTTAATGTCTTTGGATTTCCATTAACACCACTATGAAAACAGTCTATTTTATGTGTTGTTGAAAGTAAAGGCAAGCAGACAGTTTGATGTTTTCCAGAGCAGAGAGGACATCTGCAGCTTTTTCTCACTGAGCTGAAGAGCGAGTGTTGACAATTTGTCTCCATGATCGGAAGCTCCTGTCAACTTGTGTCATATCAGAATCTACAGTCTGTTAGCCTAGATCAGATTCACACACCTAATGTTGCAGAAAAGGTAATCAAATCAAATAAGTGACTGACGCTTCGCTTGTAAATTGAAAATATCTGATTTGTGATAGCATTGTTAGGTAGTAATGTAATACCCCCAAAATTAGATTAAGAGGCCACATAATTTATTTTTAATAAAAATTCATTTCTAACCCAGGTTTAGTTGCCGTTTTTGAGTGTGCAGCAATTTATGTGGCTCTGAGAGCTTGTCCCATTGAAACTCTTGTAAAGACACTGTACTGAGACTATATTGAAGCTACCAAGCAGTCTAGTCTGGGTAAAACTATTTGGTTTTCTATTAGGATTCAGAAGGAACACTGATGAAAGCTGTATTTAACACACCTTTCTGGTCCACAAAGTGGCTGAAAGCCTCTGGAGGTTGACACTGATTGCTAAGACAACCAGCTTCCGAGAATCAGTTTGGGTCATTAGCAATACGAGTGAGAGAGTTATAATGCTTACTGGAATATCAGGTTGGAATCTGCAGGAAAGACAATAATTACAAAAGACAGTTAATTCACTTTACAGAACTTTCTACATCTGCAATATCTACATAAAAAATATTGGACTGAAATCTGTTCATCACTTCTGTGATAAAAAAGAGATCATCAATACCAAGTCATCCTTGTCATCCAGCAGGTATATCAGAGAAACTCAGGAGAATTTTCTTCATGGATGACATCCCAGTGCACTTCATCCCACGTACAAAACTCCCAAACAAGCTAACAACATAGTGTATGCTATGCAGTGTGATGATGAGTGCTCAGACCTCGACACTGGAGAAAAGAAACAGCCACTCAGTAAACCCATGGCACAACATAGAAGAGCCACTTCAACAAGACAAAATTCAGCTGTACAACTGCATCTAAAGGATAAAGGTCTCTCTTTCAAGGATGCCAATGTTCACATTTTTGGACAGAGAAGATAGATGGTTTAAAAGAGGAGTGCAAGAAGCCATCTACAGTGGTGTGAACTAGTGTTTATCCCCATCCCGATTTGTATATTAGCCACACTTAAATGTTTGAGCTCATCAAACAGTTTTAAATATTTGACAAAGATAACACAAGAAAACACAACATTTAGTTTCTAAATAAAGCTGTTATTATTAAGGGAGGAAAATTTCAAACCTACATGGCCCAATGTGAAAAACACACATGCATTCATACTCTGATAAATGCATGTGCAAAAGTTTTGAGCCACCCCCATTTCTATGTATTTTGCTAGAAAAAGGAGAAATACGTGCAACAATTTCTTGAAACATGGAAAAGCATGCATCAAAATACAGTATGTTTGACATAATCAAAAACTTTTTCAATTGAACTTGAAAGTCAATACATGATTTGTACCTTTACCTTTATTTGTACCTTTAAGCATAGCCTTTACTTAAAAAAATTGCATGAAAGAAGAGAAATTAAGTTATCTTTAGGAAAAATTCTTTTTGACTTTTCTTAAATTCTTGAAGGTAATTCCAAAGCTGTTCTTTGGCGGTTGACTGCCTTTTGTTATGTTATCTGTCAAAATGACCCATACTGCTTCAATAATGTTGAAGCTCGAACTCTGGGGAGTCACTACGTTACCAATAGCGCTACATTTTGTGTTTCTCTGTTCAGATTTTACTGCACTGGCAGTGTGTTTGGGATCTTTGCCATGATGACAAATTAATCCACTGCATTTATAAACCCCAGTACCACTGGCTGAAATGCAGCCCCATCCCATAACAGCAATGGAACAGTATTAGATTGGTGTAGACACTCACTCTTGTACCTCTCTCCTGATCTCCTTTGTAAATGTTAACAACAAACCAAGAATTTAAGAAAAATATTGACAATGGACCAAAGATTTCAAATTTGTATCCATCACTCCATAACTTGTTGCTACTGGTTTTCAGTCCAGTTTTTCTGTATTTTGACATAGTATTTTTGCCTAGCTGTTTCAATTCTTTAAGAATTGTTTCTTGATAGTCACCTAGGTCTTTGTTGAATTTTTGACTTTCAGCTACTGTTAATTTGCTGCTTTAGACCTGCCTTTTGTTGTTTTGTTTACAATTTGTGTAGTTTCCTCAGATTTATTAAGGACACACTGCCCACCATACCAAAATATGTCAAGTTTGCAAGTTGCTGTGATGGGATGGTCAAAAGGAATGAGTGGAAGGCAGAGCTGATTGGCTAAATCAAAGTCGATTAAGCTCTGCTCAGTGCCCGAATCTTATGAGTGCATGCAACGAGTGAGACAACATGGGGCAAGCTCATAGTCACAGGGAGAATTAGACAGGGCTTAGAGCTAATTGCGGATCCACGCACCCATATCCATGTACTAAAGGCGGAGCCTTTTAATCGCACTGGGCGCGATGCAATGAAGTGATCTGGGGCCCTGCAATACAAACATGCCCTGAAGCGAAAACACCTTTCCCTTTCTTCAGCTGACAGTTGTGAGTAGCTGATCTGCATAGGCTCGGGCCGAGATTCTGAAGTCCGCAGTGGAGAAGATGACATGGAAGTAACTGCCAAAGGAGCTGGACTGGAACCAGAAATGGGAGCGGAGCGAACGAGAGATCACTAGACTCTGTAGTTCCTCTCAACCAAATCCTCAAATGTGGCCAGCTCATCACGGGAAGCCAGGTGGTCCTGCATCTGATCATTTAGGGCGTGCAGGAAAACTCCTTGCAATGCATGATCGGGCCACCCGGCTTTGGCGGCCACGGTGCAAAAATCAATAATAAGTTCCGCTACACTGCATCTTCCCTGCCTGAGATTTAATAATCTCTTTACTGCACTACCCTCAGAAGTGGGATGAAAACAAAAAAACGTCTTTTTAAACTCACCCAGAAAAACATCATACGGGCACATGGAAATCGAATGGAACATGAGAAATTCTTCAGCCCAAGCCAGTGCTCTTCCCCTCAGCATTGCTATGAGATAAGAGAGTTTAGATGCATCGTTGGGGAAAGAGCGAGGCAAACGACTGATCACCATGGAGCACTGGAGCAAATAACCCCCGCACTGGCCGAACTCTCCAGAGAATGGTTCATGAGCAGGAGAGACAGCGTTCTGGAAAATTGGCATGAAGGGTGGGGGTGTAGCCATGGGACCTGGTGTGGCATCCCCTGGGTCAGCAAGGAGCTCACCGGGGTGAGTTGCGTTTTGGAATTCCCGAATGTTGGCTAAGATCTCAGCCTGCTTATCACCAATAGATTTACATTGTTCAGTTAGGTATTGTAGAACCTGTTCATGTTGCCCTAATTTCGTGCCTTGCTTGGCAATTGCTGAGCAAACCGGCTCTGCTGGGTCCATGGCTTGGCCAGTCCATACTGTCACAGGGCGGCCCGTAGGCCTGCACAAGGAAAAGGACCCAAAAGCAGGCTCAGTAAACTCAGCAATCAAATCACACATGTTTTATTCAGTGAGAAGAAGAATTATTTACAAACATCCAAATCCAAACGATTATATACAACAATCGGGAAGTAGCGTGGAACAGACACAGGGAAGGCTTCTCAGGGAAACGCTGAGACACAAAAAAGGCATGGAGGACAGGTATGTTAACAGTAATTTAACATTAAGTTAGTGAAGTTTAAAAAAAAAAGCAGCTTGACTGCTTTGGTAGATGGGAGAGAAGTTTCAGCTAAGAGTGTGTTTGTGAACAAATTCATGGTACAAAATAAGAAACACCTTAACTGATGTGCAGAACAGCTCACTAGTGGACCTCTAAAACCTGCTGTTATTGTTTTAGCACCAACTCAGCTCCACCTCTGTGCTGAGGCTGCACAGTAACCTTTCAGGAGGTCACAGCAAGTTCTCTATGCTGCACACAGCTCCACACTTTGACTGTGTTCATAGTGGATGACAGCAGGCTCCTGCTGCATGCTGGATGGGGTCGGCATTGATCTGATGACCCAGAGTGAATACTGCTGACAGGCAGTGAGGAAAGCAGCTGAGTCAGGGATAGACTGTAGCAGGCATTGATAAGCTGAGCTGTGGATTTGCTAAAGGTTAATTTTTTGATACAGAGAAACACCAGGGCACATGTTCATTACCTTGTAGGAAAGACAACAGAATGTTCCAAAGAAACATTTTTAGAGTAAAAAAAATTGGTTGTGTGTTAGAAATGTCCTCCTGCTTCTAGCCAACTATAAGCCACTTTGAAGAGCAAATAATTACTTACATGAGGTCAGAATAGCTAATCAGAGATTTTGACTTTTTAATATGATATGTCTGAGGTGGGAAATTAATGTCTCTGTATGATTTACAGCACAAAATGAATCCCAGTTCTGTAATGTAGTACACAAGCCACAGTTAATAACAGTCACACAGCACTTTATTATATAAAGTATTTATCTCCCTCATAATGATGATCATTGTGGGAGGAAGCCAGAGCACCCACACAGGCGCAGGTAGAACATTAGAACTCCACAAAGAAAGGCCAGAGTCAATAAGGATGCTTTCATGCTGTAAGATTACTAAACTACTGCACCATCCTCTGCTGAGATTTCACTGAACAAAAACCTTAAATTAACAAAATGTAAACAGATGATCAAACTGAATTTATGTCCTTTCTGGAACAGTTCTTTGTCATCATTATTTCAAAGAGTGTTTTGAGGTCTACTAAGTGAATCACACAACATGTTGATGTGCTTTTACAAATCTTGTCTTCTTTCTGCTGTTGATTTTAAAAAAAAGCTGTCACTTTGTATTATCTTTCACTTTAGTTTCTTTAAACTTTAATGAGGAGCTAAATGAGGAGCTATTTGTAGCTGATATAACAAGGAGTTTCAGAAATTTCAGACAACTTGTACAAATATTCTAGCATTGCTATGGATACAAATTCCCTACCCAACCTAGCACCACTGACTAAGAATGGGCCATGAGGTCAGTTTCATGGTCATTAATATGCAAATTGTCAGTGACCATTGACCATTGATCAGTGACCATTGATCAATGGCCACAAGTACCATTCACCAAGAGGGAATTGTTGCATTAGAAGATAGTGAAAGATGTACCCTTATGCCCACTCTGCAATTCGGAGATGGTCTTTCCCTTTTCACATAAATGGCCTCCTTGACTCCCCGCTCAAACCAGCGCTCCTCCCTATCAAGCATGTGTGCATCCTCATCATTGAAAGAGCGGCCACTTTTCTGTAGGTGTAAATAGACTGCGGAGTCCTGGCCTGATGAGTTAGCTCTTCCGTGTTGTTTCTGTGGTGTGAATATGGAATTATTGATGTAATGCCTTCATTGTCATGGTGCTGGGTCGGTGACCCAGCATTTTGTTGTTATTATTATTATTATGGGCTTATGTTAAGAATTGCTTCCTAGGTTTTGGTCCCTTTGCCCCTCTTGTTACTCTGTGCTCCCTCTGTTCTGTGTCTAGCCATCCCTGCCAGTGTGTCCCTGTGTTCCAGTTCTGTCAGGTCTCTGTGTGAAGCCAGTGTCTCTTAAGCTGTGTCCCAAAACCTAGGCTGCATCCTTCGGAGGACCTCGCCTTCGCGTTCTACGTGGGCTGGGTCCTTCGAAGACCGAGAAGGCCGGAAGTGCGAGGCTTGTCAAATGGGATGGTCTATCCTTCAAATTTGCATCACCAGCTGTCTCAGTGGAGTTGAATAAACTCAGCCATCTGCTCCTTGCTCTCTAAAATATAACAGGACATTGGAGTAAATTCGCTACCATCTCACACATCTGTTTAATCAGTTTTCTGTTTGACGTTTATTCAGCTGAGTGAAAACTATAACTTTAGTCTCAGCCAAACCGATTTACACAGGAACAAATAAAGGAACATTTTTAAGTTATTTAAGTGACTTATATATCATGTTTAACCTGAGTAAGACCGCGGGGGGTTTGAAAACGATGTGCCAGGCGTTCGCTGTTCTCGCCGGCTCTAGTGAGCCTTGACCTCCCGGTCAGCTCGTCTCCGAAAAGTCAGAGCACTTTTGCAAACATGTGATGTCTTCATAAATCGAGCAGATATTTGAAGATTACACAGCTACATTCTCACTTGAAAATATCGTAAAAGTTTATTTTGTGATCCAGAAAGAATAACATTACAACTAAGTAGCTGCCGCCATTGTTGGAAACTGGAATTGGCTGGACCGTGCTATGAATTCTGGGATAGGTTGGGCCACGAAGGATATCCTTCAAATTCGGGGAAATGAAGGACGCATTTGTCGGCCACATTTGGAGCAGCCTTTGAATTGGGACAGCCTTCGCCATGTTGCTGTCACGTAATCGGCCTACAAATGCGGCCTCCGAAGGATGCGGCCCCTGAATTTGGACACAGCTACGATACCAGAGACTGCTTCTTCTTCTTCTTTGGCGTTTAACGGCAGTTGGCATCCTTGTAGATGCATTGCTGCCATCTTCTGTCTCAGTCCATTATTACACACTTAAATTCTACTACTCATTCTTGCGTCTTTCAGGATCTTACAAAGCTACAAACGACGCGTCGACTATTAAATTAGTCGTCGACGTAATCGGGACTAGTCAACTAATCTCAAAAAGTTGATTCTGTTCATCTGGACATAGCGTTTTCCATGGGAGAAACGTTTCTCCCACTCATCACTCACTTGGATGAGTGACAAAACATTTCTCCCATGGAAAACGCTACGTCCAGATGAACAGAATCAACTTTTTGAGATTTACTTACCTGGATGATTGAGCATCCATCAAGACGTTTAGTCGACTAATCGTTGCAGCCCTAACCAGTATAAGGACCAAATTTGCTATTTCTAAAATTAATTGACTTTAGCCTACTATTAAACACTAATCGTCTGCTCCAGTGGCTCCTGACTCTGGCTGGGACCCTGCAAAGTCTAGTAGTTTCAAATAAAAAAAAGGAGAGTGGAAGATTATTAACATTAATGGAAACAGAACAGATAAATTAAATTATATTACTCAGACTCTATTTTGATCTTTGCCTTTTTTTCTTGTGGATTATTGGATCATTTCTGGCATTTTAAGCTTTTTATAGATGGCTTAAAGCAACATTTTCTTACAAATAGATACTCTACATCTTGTTTTAAGAGGACATGTCACTTACATTTCTAAGAAATTGAAAGGAAGTGACAAACTGAGCATCTCCTCCTTTTTCTACCTCCAGATGGCCTCCTGATCATCAGCTCTATTATTCAGAGACCATCAATGACACCACATCACTAAGTGCTTTATTGTGTCCACTGAGATAAAAAGGAGTGCTTGAAGTGTTTTTGTATGAAGAAAGTAAAGTAAAAGAGAAAAAACAGGCAGGCAAGAAAAAAAACAAGAGAAGAACAAATATAATGAGTACATGAAAGACTCAGTGGCTTCTGGGAAATGAGTCATATTATCCTGATGACCTTGATATTATTAACACATTTTTGTTTCCCTGTAACTGAGGCACTGTGCATATTTATATTTGATTTGGTATTCGATGGGGAAACAAGAGTAACATTTGTATTTTTTTAATCTTTCAGTTGACCTTCAAGTTATTTACTCTAAATATCTAAACACTTGTAAATTAGTTCAAATATTTATAGCATCTTGCAAATATCTCTCTGCTCAGCTATGAAGTTATTAAATGAAAGCCCAGTCAAAGTCACCTGGTTGTATAAAAATATATATTTACCCCATTGCCATGTTCTTTCAATTCAATTTTACCTAAATTATTCAGTCAATATAGCCCACTTAGGTCTCATGACTAGTCTGCACACACCTTGTTTCACTCCACTTTCTATCCCTCCCCATCAAATCTATATAGATTACCAGAAGATAGGCCTGATTTCACATGGGCTCAGGCTATTAACGCTCTGACCTTGGATTTCAACCAGGCAATTTGTCTAAGAGCTGGCACAGCCTTAGCTGCCCTCGTTGACTCCATCCAAGCCTCACAATTGGTGTGAATGGCAGTAAGTCTCCTACTGTCTGCCCGTCAGCCTCCATCCCCACGAAAAATGTCCTTTCTTTACCACTCAAGGGTTATGTGTAAATTGTGATGATGAACTACTTCACATCATGTCTTTTCTCTCTCACCCCTTAGCCTCCTTTAGATTCATCACACATCTCGGGAGGCTTCAGTGCAACTCTTTTTTTTTTATCAGTTTGAGAGAGGGGGTTTTACTTCACGAATCTCCCAATGGTTTGTCCACAGCTCATTTAAGTCAAATGCTCAGTTTAAACCTGGCATATTATCAGTGTCCTAAAAGAAAAAGGTTGGACAGACTGTGAATATGAATGAAAGCACAAACCAGTGATTTGCTTGTCATTTAATCCCATTATTTACCAGAAATAGTACAAGCACAAAGAAAAAAGAAACTTTTGGCTTCTCTGTTATTCCACAGGAGTTGGAGTTAGATCTGCATGCTTGATTTAGGACCCTCTCATTTTTCTGCGCTTGGGACCGGCACCGGGAGCACACTAGCTTGTTACGCGTTGAGGCTGAGCTTGTGTTAACCAGTACACCACTAAGCAACTAAATAGTGCCAGTACAAAAACATAAAAAATACATTTTATCTTTACAAAAATAAGCTCATTTACACCTGTACTGAAGCATCTCTTTATTTTAAACTTTCTGCTGTTTGGAAAGTTTGAAGGTAAACTGTTTTCCCATTCTTTACCATGTATAAGATTTCAGATGCTCAGTAGCAAAGGGCCACTTTTTGTTGTTGTTGTTTTTTTTTCAATAAAAAAAATTTGGCGTTTTTTTAGGCCTTACCTAAAAAAATTGTCTGAATGGCAGCACACGTTGCTCTAAAAATTGCAGGTATCACTGAGTATTAATGGTGCCTTCACAGATGTGCAAGTTACAACCTGCTATTAAAGCTGCTCTGGACTAGAAGACAACGTTCAATCATCAGACCACATGACAGTTTTCCAACTTGCCTCTCTTTGGCCACAGAAGGTGGCATAGTGTTTCTGGATCTAGTTCATATTATACAGTATATGTTTTTTTCTTGGTAGAGATTTAGGATGCATTTGACACAAACTGTGTTTTCAAAAATGTTCCTCAGCCCATGCAGTGATTTCCATTACAGAGTCATGCCTTTTCTTTTCTAATGCAGTGCCACCTGAGAGGTTTTCAGTATTGGTTTTCAGCCTTATCTTCTGCCTACAGATTTCTTTGGCTTCTTAGAATCGTTTCATGATATGACTGTGTGAGACAATATCACCAAAGTCTTTGCAACTATGTTATTAGCTAGGTTATTCTTATCTAATCCATTTCACACAATATCCCAACTTTTTGGGAAACAGATGCGTACACAGGACATTTGAGGCTGTTGCAAGGATTTCACTCATTAAAATTTTTTTTTTACATAAGAATCTGGTTGAAATACACATATCCCACAAAAACCCCCAAACAAATCTATGCATCCAGATATAAAAAGCCTAGTTCAGTCATGACTAAGCCCTCTTCCTGTCAGCAGCACTAAAGCCCATTGTTAAACCTTCATTAATGCACCAGTTAACCTCTCCTTTGCCACCCTCTCTCTCTCTCTGTATCTAACCTATGTGGTTATGTGTATGTAGCCTGTGTCCCTATCATCAAGCGTCACCCCCTTTTCCCCCATTCCTTTTTGAGTTTCTCTCCCTCTATGTGTTCCTCCATTTGTTCTCAGTCTTTACTGTTCACCTCTTTCTCTATCTTCAGCGCCTCACTGGCAGTGGCTCTATGAGTGGTTATCAGAGAAAATGATGCTTGTATTGTAATATAAATAGGTCTCTTTTTGTTTCTCCTGCTGCATTTTGTGCAGTCAGGGAGACAGAAAAGTGGTTCCAGTGATATTTGCCTGCACCTAGGCTTGAAGAATGCACCTCCATTAGGGGATTCAGGGGGGAGTTAGCCACTAGACAGCCGGGTCTAAATGCACAGCCAGGCTAACACACAGTGTGCACAGATAAGAGTTTACAGACACACAGAAAAACACCCTTTAACATCACAGTCTGTTGGCGGACGGCTGAACATTCAGGAAACAAAAAGCAAACAGGAATCAGAATAATACTTACTAAATATTGTTTTTTCTTAGCCCTAGCACATATAACATTGTGCGATAACCTGATAAAAGAAAATGTCTTTCAGCATACAATATTTAAGACTTAGATAAGCATCCAGTTTAAAAAGCTATCCTGAACCAAGAACACCGAGTATCAATAGCTTAAAGCCCTCCAAATCTTATCTTTGATTGTCTACAGAGCACTTGGTTACAGCTCTGTGTTCTTGTGAGGCAGTTAATGCAGCTAATTAGAGACGGAGCGTTGCAGTCAACATTTGATTTTAAAGAGTCGAACTTCCAGACAAGGCTGATTCCAACTAAACTAACACTCCAGCAGCCAAATCGATCACCGCACAGATAGATATTTGGGGGATTTGGGGCTGAAACCAAAGGGACATGGCAAACAGGGAAAGAAAATATCACATCACGTACTCACATCAGAAGGAAAATTCAGTATATTCAGCACATACCGCGCTTGAAAAATACTCAGAGGGGAAACAGTTCACGCGAAGCAAGAAGCTGGATCGACCTGTCAGGATGCCCCTGTTGGCCCCCCGTTCCTCCCACCCTCTCTGCATGTGTATGAGTTCTGCTGCCTTCAAGCACTAGACAATGCACGCAGCGGTCTATACACAACAACCTATTAGTTTGTTACATTTTCTGCAGCTCCAGAAACCAACCACCTGCAAGAGTACTGCCGGCCCTCAGGCTTGCTCTCTGTCAGTGGGTATGTATAAAATTGCCTGAAAATGTGGTAACATTTTGAACTTGACCTCAGCTTTAGATCTATTCAGTCCATTGCTCTTGAGCTTTTGAAAAAAAATCAACAGACTGCACAGCTGCCAAAGATGTGAAAGCATTTTGAAACATTAACACAAAGTGAGAGAAGATAAACCTGTTAGTGCTATTATATAATTGGGCGTTATGGTTTTCAGTGAGTTTCATACAAAAAAAAGTTTAGGGTTAGGGATAACCCTCGAGGCTCCTGCAGCAGTACATTTTGCAACTAAAAGTCTGTTCCACATTAGAATATAGTCGCTAGAAATACAAAATTGCAAAAAAAAGAAGAAAAAGATCAGAGCCTATAATTTAAGAAAAAAGTTGCATGGAGCATAGACAGCCAAATTCACAGCAGGAAACATTTTTACAACAAATAAATATCACAACGGTGCATATAAATGGCAACACTCACTCCACTTGAAGGGTAAACATTGCTGCTGTCTCTGGTTGGCAACAGAACTGTTAGAAAGCTAAATAAAGTATTCAATCCATATATATACACACACAGGTATTTTGGTAAAGTGAGCTTTTTCTATGTGCTCTGGTCTTTCATCCAAATGTAAATGGTGTTTTAGGCCACTGAAAGCAGAGCTATTGAAAAACTACTGCTGTGTTTAAGTGTTGATAGGGAAAAGGAAGCTTTGTCTTGCAATGTCAAAGGTGTGCGCCTTTATCTCTTTTTTTAATGTTAATTTGTGCACCTTGTTATCATCTCCAGCCTTCTGATTGGCTAAAAGTTCATACAATTAGGGTTATATCACAACATGTTGCTTTGGCATGCTCTTCACAGTGCTCTTTGTGTCCTCATGTGAAAATCTCCAGCTTAAAAAAAATACCCGCGTATGTACATGTGGATGTAGCCTCATATTTTGTTAATCTACAACAACCGACAAATAACCTGGCATACAACCTCTGAAGGAGAGCAATGTGTAAACATGGTTTGATGAGGTGCGCGGACAAACAAAAGAAAAAGAATAAAAGAAATTAAGAAAAGAATGCTCCTGGTGCTAGCGGTGCTAATTTCATCAACACTTGGAAGCCAATCCAACATCGTAAGTTTGCAAAATTATGCACACATATGTCACAATATGACATAAGTGTGGCACAATATATCACACTTTTCTGCAAAAGTTACAATGCGATTTGATCGCTGAACAATGTGATTAGTGGCTTTAAATGGCTCTTAAATACGTCATCCAATAAACTGGGCTGAATTTTGAATGTTTTGATATTGCGAGAGTAGTCTGCTTGTCATCTGATTTTTTTCTCTCTTTAATTAATTTACAGGACATCCTAAACCTTGATTATGTCATCAAGGACATCACTGTGGTCTGTAACCTGTGGGTATCTAAACACCATGTAGAGGGCAATGAAAGACGCTACTGAACAGTGTGGGATACTGGAGATCCACACTGCAGACATTAGGCCTACTTACAGCTTTGTTACACACCTGAACTGACAAGGTGGATGAGATGGTTGAGATGAGGCAGCCAAAGTCATCCTATGTCAGGCAAGGTCCAAAAGAGAACTGACGATGTGAGCCAAACATTCATTTCTGTCTTGTTTTTTGGCAACTTACCACATTCAAACTGTCACAGAGCGAACCTGGAGCTTTTACTGCCCCCTTTGAAATTGCACACTTGGCTTTATTGATGAGCTACCCTTGGCAAAGCACTGAACGTAAGTGTCTCACTCAAGAAGGTGAGCGAAGGGAACAAGGATGGACAAAGGGAAGTCAGGTGAGGACAAGGTAACTCACAGGGGACGGTGCGGAGGTAGAGGTTGTCCCGGATGATCTGCTGCAGCTCGTGGTCCACTGAACCTTTCTGGAAACGCAGGTTGAGGTAGTGGCGCAGGTCCTTGTCTATCACGCCCCCTGGAGGAACACAAAGGTCAATAATCAATAATCGAAAGCACCAAATTCAAATAGATGCAATTATTCTAAGGCTGATACCAAAATTTGTTCCAGTCAAGTTATAAAAGGAAAGAGCCTAATCAGCCTTTGATCAGAAATGGGGACAGTTGGATGTGTTTGTTAATTATGTGCTTGCCTCACACATCTTTTAGTGCATTTTCAAACCTCAACAACAAGCAGAGGAAGATCCAAACACTGCAGCATCAAATGACCCAGAATCTCCCAAGACCGCAGTAAACAATTTCAATTCGCTAAAAATCCTACAAACAAACACTAATAAACAAACTTGGCACTCACAGATCCAGCAGTTGTCAAGCGTGGCCAGCTTGGCGGAGGTGTTAATTGGAGCTGTGTCCAAACACATGTGGAGAAATGTCTACACATAAATCACCCACCAACTCCCCCAGGGGCTGTTTTTACTCCCTCTTATTTGCCCTCACCTGGGTTACCTCCCCCTTCTTTTCTTTTCTCTGTGTCTCTCCAGCAATCCCAGTTCTGTGCATGGACTTCAATTTAAAACCAGTGAATCCTGCTGGCTCAGCAGGACCGAGGGGGTTAAAAAGTGATCAAGGGACCACAGAGAAATGGAGGTAAGGGATGAGCGAGACGGAACGCAAAGGCAAATCCCATGGCAGGGGTGGGAGGGTAGAAAGTAGCAAACTAAAACAAGCTTTACCTCCACCTCCTCCTTCTGCAACAAATACTCCATCTATCTACTCTGCCACACACTCGTATAATCACATTTGAAATGGAGGCAAGACAGGACGGCTAAGCGGAGGAGGGGGAACGGTCGGCTGATGTTACTTAAGGGATTCCTCGCGGTGTCGCTTTAACCAACATACTTGTCATATTTGTTACTCCTCTGCATAGAAGCATAGAAGCAGACAGAGTGGATTTGACTAACCTTCAACATCCAGTTTGAAGCAGCAACTTGGCACAGTGCCACATACCACTTAGCTGCCCCCTTCTTTTTCTCCGTGTGCTCCTGAGGCAACGACATCCACGCATGATATGTTGGAGAGCATACATATCACCAGTGCACACATGTAGAGACAGGGGGGTATCCAAACAACAGACTGTAAACGAGCTCAGAGGAAGGTGGGTGAAACAGCAGCAAATATAATGAGTGGCACATTAATTCAAGAATAACCTAGTTTGGAAGTTTTCTGTCATACTAGGGATCAATTATTCAGCACATTCTGGTTCTTCACTTCTGTGTTCTCGAAATACAGACACACACACACACACACACACACACACACACACACACACACACACACACACACACACACACACACACACAAATAAACAAACAGACACTCCTTGCTTCAATTCTGGGAGTAGATGCAACTCCCGAGGAATTTGTCTCAGGAAGGGCATCGGGAACAAAAGGTTGACCCTTTGTGAATAAGTGTGTAGGCGAATCATGTGGTCACTTAATATTTAAATTCAGAACCTAAAATGCATGACTTTTTGTCACTAGCCTTAACTGGTATTCATATTGAACTGGCGCGTGTGCGTGAAAGCTGAGTCTAGCCCAAAAAGAAAGCCTCTGAAGGTGTGGGAGAAAACAAGTCCTGACTCATCTATGACTTTCTCCCCAAATATCACCTCTTTTTTCATTACAACTTACCTTTGACAGGCTGTGCTAACAAAATGCCATGTCTTTCCTCCCCAGACCGGATGTAGAGTAACCTTCTAACCTAAAGAAAATACCATCTTCTTTTCCTTTTACTTTAATTGATAGACATAGACTGTACAGTTTAGTTGGATATTTTAAACTCTATACATTTTAAGTTGACTGGGCTTTTATTTGATGTCAGATAATTCAGAAAATGTGTTTAATTTCATTTCTCACCTGAGCTGAAAAAGACATTCAAATTAGCACTCATTCTAACAAAGGATGAAGAAAGCCACGCAGATGCAATCCTGCTGAAACAAATCTGTAAGAATCAGCGTGATTCAGATTCATAGAGCACAGCTCCTTTAATTATGAAAAACAGGCATGTTCAGGCAAACAAGACAATCGTGAAAACGCAGATATAAAAAAATGAAGAGGAAGGTCAGAGAGTAAAATCAGTGGCTAAGAGGTTAAAGTTAACTGCTGCTAAATCCCTTTTTGCCCTTTTGTCTTGTCACCAAGTGTCAGTGGATGCACTTATCAGAGCTTCAAGTTGTTCTCAGCTGACAGTCGGTCACTCACGCAGCGAATCAGATTGACAGGATAAAGTGGATGTGGAGATGCCAGCCAGTTCAAGACTGCTCGCTCACTTTGACCTCTTTCCTTTTTTGTTCTTTGCTTGTCTTCTTTTTCCTTTTCACATATACAGGTTGTCTTAAACATCTTCTTTTGTTTGCCTGTATTGGAAAGTAAAGTGACAGGAGGCAGGAATGTGAACAAGTTTACCAAGCAGAATCATAGGAACATGCTGTGTGTCTCACATCAACACCACGGCAGCTCCTGCTTTCACAGCCTCGTCCAATTAAGAGCTTGTGTGTGTTGTGCAGTGTTTAGTCAGCAGATCTGCTGTTTAGTGGAGATGTATTGTGCTGTGTATTATTGGGATGGAAAGGGGGCATCAGCACTCCTATAGGATAAAATCACATATAGTGACAGAAACCACATGCACACAGTGCATACACACACACACACACACACACGTGTGTGTATTTATATCCTTGTGGGGACATCTCATTGACATAATGCTTTCCCTAGCCGCTTACCCTAATCATCAAAAATGAATGGCTAACCCTGACCCTTACCCTAAACTTAACCATAACATAATTGTAACCCTGACACTAAAACCACATTTTGAGTCTCAAAAATGCCTTCATCTAGTTATCTAT
>VOQK01011062.1:4888-20460 GCA_015052645.1 Benitochromis conjunctus | reverse complement strand
ACCGAGATTTTGGTCCCCACAAGTATAGTAAACTTCCAATTTTTGGTCCCCACAAAGATGTTAATACCCGTCCACACACACAGTATTCAATGAGCGTCTAGTCAAACACATTTGCCTTTAAAGACACACTTTGAGGGCAGAATTAGGCAATTACTTCACTGTTTCAAAAGCAAAAAAATTACCATAGAACAATTATACTCTGGTAGGTTATGATAAATGAAGCATGTTAATGATAATTGCTTCTCTGTGGTAGCTTAATTCCTCTCTGTGCTCACCGAATTAGATTATTACTGACATTTTTATACTAACATGCTAAGAACTGGGGCAGACACAACCTTGGCATTTTGGGAATCTTGTGGATTTGTATAAAGTCATTAGCTGGACTAAATGTAATAAAAAAAATATCAACTGTGAACTTCCTAAAACATATTCAAGTAAAGCATTATTGGGACATTTTTAATTTCAGCTTATTTAAGCAGATCTGTGTACACTGGCGATGTGGCTGACTTTGCTTTTTAAGACAATACACTGCACATGAGCATCTGTTATTAAATCATTGTAATAATTTAGATAGTGTGATGATGTAAGTGTTTAATGGTCTGTATGACCTTGTAGGTAGATCAGTTACCTCCAATATATACGTTTTCATAGCATTCAAATGTATGTTACTCAACCAGTCCTTTAAATCTATTTTACAGAGACACGGGAGGACCGCACTAAGAGACTGTTCAGACACTACACTGTGGGATCTTACGACAACTTCACCTCATACAGGTACACCTTCTACCTCTGAGCTAGCATCCTACAGCTTTGTGTAGCAGTGTATATTGTGCTGTTCATTGCACTGTACTGTTGGTCACGTCACACGCAGTTTCCTTGTCTTAACAGGGTCAGTGAAGTTCATTTAAAAAAGTGAGCGTGTTGCGCTGTAGAGGTGCTGCCATCTAAAGGCGTGATGCTGCCAGTGCACACAGTTCTGACTCTAAAATGCACAGAAATTATATTACATAACTCTCTCATAGTGTCTGTATGTAAGGGTGTTCACCATGCATGCACAGCGCATACTCTTCATTTATGGCTGTCTTCACATTCATCATTTTTGATTTACAAGTTCTTCATAATCTCTTCAAAGTTTTTTAGTATTATTATTTTTTATTCCTTTTCAAGTTTTCTTATCCTGTCCATATCTCAACATGACATTTATTATGTGCAGAATGTGAGTGATCCCTCTCTTCCAAATCAGATGTACTAGCTGAGCATTTTGTCGTTATGCAAATTCTCACTCTAATGCCACAGTTAGTCGGTTAGAGACACAGAGCTGGTCTGCATGAGCATTGTTTCTACCTCTACGTCCTTTGCCTTTCATAAAATGTCAGCTTCTTGAAATCTAGGTTTTAGTCAAATTAAGCGTCACTTCTGCTTCCTCAGCCCCAGATTTTTTGAGCTACCATTGCCAAAGCCGTGAACCTGTGATAGATATGGGTTTTTGTTTTAGAATTGGTGCTAACTATAACTAACCATAGTTCAGTTTCTGTTCAGAGGCTCTAAAGTACAAATTAAAGTTGCTTGAAGTCAGTACCAGTTGCACACGAAGGACACACACTTGAGTTATACTTGAGTTTCTTCATCCGATCTATTGTCCACAGAATATTAGAATTGCAAATGTCAAAGGACAGGTCTATTTTAAGGAAACATTTACCGTTGATATGTGAAAAGTGAGTCTTTTTTCTTTATCGAGCTATGTAGGCGGGTAGAGGTTCTGAACAAGGACAGCAAGCACATTGCATTAATGCAGTATTTTGTGTCATAGAGCAGAGATGAAAGCATAGTGGATAAAAGGGTTTGGACTGAAACAAAGTATCTTAGTGATGCTTAACCAACTCAGATTTCTGTGCATAATAATTAGTGCATAAGTGGTTTCATATCTCTTTATGAAACCAAACCTTTGACCTCCTTCCTGCAGAAAGTTTTGTTATGGTTCTCCTGGCTCCGGCAGCAGGGGCTCTCGGTAAGTCTGAGAAAGTGGAGTGTAACTAAGCTAATGACTCTGCAGCCACCCACTGAGTTGCAACCTGAACCACAGCCCTTTTCTATATCTGCATCTTCTGTCAGGAAAGATGAATGATGCTGCTGAAACTTTCAAAATTCTGCAAAACTGATAGATTTCTTAAAGGTGTTCAGGGTGTAAAGTGTGAGCAGTCCCCCGCAGTCTGTGCTGTTAAAAGAGTGGAACATGTATTAGATTTATTAGATTTGAGTTAAGGAATATTGCATTATTCAGGCTACCTTTCTTCAATTTTCCTTTCTATTGAAAGTTTTATGTTACCCTTTATCATAAGGCATGATTAAAATATCTTTTGGTAACTCCCTCCCTTCATTTTACATCTTTGGCCATCAGAAATTTAGACCTAATCCTCACACAACAATCCATACTGCAGATATTTGCTTTGCTGCTTTACTAACTCTACTTTCCGCTCACAGGCTTTGAAAACATACGCATGACTTCTTTTTCTTTAAAAAAAATAAATTAATTAAAACGCCACCTACCTGCCTCCACCACTGAACACTCAGAAAAATCAGACAGTTATGAACTGCTCACTTACTGTTTCCACTGTCATTAGTCAAGCCACAATATTACATCTGAGCCATCTCTGTCAGTTTCTTTCACAAAGTCCCTTAACACACTCCTCAGCTGCAGTCTCATCTGAAGGATCAGCTACAAGATTGATTCGCTCTTAGGTTTTATCCCATAGATACTTCAATCATGAGGACTTTCTCTCACCTGCTCATTCTCTAGCGCACTTTTTCTTGTTCTCAGTCTTTCCACTTGTGTGTGTGTGTCTCTTGCTTTCTTTCTTAAAATGCTAGCACAGCTCCTGGGAAACCTGAGCTGTGGTGTCTTGCTTGGCTTTTAACTTGATTGAGAGAGGAAGTACATGTACACGTGTGTGCGCGTGTGGTTGTGTGTGTGCACGTGTGTGGTTTGTTTGGGGGGGTGTGTGTGTGTGTGCGCGCCTCCACCTCCTCCACCTCCTCCTCCCTCTTCTCAACTCCCACCGACCGACCCGCTTTACTCCCCTGCCCTTTCTCTCGCCCCTCTCTCTTTGTGTCTGTGTGAGGAGGATGTTGGATTCATACCTGCTGTCCCCCTGCTCCTCTCTTCACAGTGACTATATCATAGAGGAGAAGAATGCTGTTCTACAGAAGAAAGAAAATGAGGGGTTTGGCTTTGTCCTGCGGGGAGCCAAAGGTGAGCAATGCACATACAGATACACGCCACTGCCATTCACAAGGTTTTCAAGGTGTGCGAGTGTTTTGGTCTGAGAAGTAGCTTGTTGATCTGAGTCACCGACTACGACTCAGTCAGTATTGTTACCGCGTGAGTCAACAACACAACCAGCTTTGGTCAACACTCAGCTTGTGTACTCAGTTGCACTCAGGTTTCTGGGTATGTGTTTGTGCGAGTGCGTGTGGCCCCTTTGGTGGTGTCATCCTTGGCTGAGCTGTCATCTAGCTGTCCCATCTGTTCCCTGCACATGGCGTTGAGTTTTAGTAGAGAAACACTCGTCTCTCTCGCTTCTCTCTCCTCTTTGTCTCTTCTTGTTTTTGTTCCTCTTTGCTCTCCTCCACCTCCTTCACATCCTTCCTGTTCATTATCCTCTCAAAATATTATCATACCTTCTGCACTTTAACCGAAATCGGCTCTCTACTCGTCTCCATCACCGCAAATTCGTTTTACTCACGCACGTGCCAGCTCCCTCCCAGCTCGGCACGGTTACCATGGTAACCCCTTTTAGACACCTTGCCGGGAGTCTGAGTGTGCTTTACTGCTCCATCACTCACTACCGTGGGTCTTGGCTCGCCCGTCTCTCTCTTTCAGTCGGTCTTTTACTCCTCACTACCCTTAAACACACACACTGCAGTTCACTTAGTGGTCCTCAGAGAGCTCTCATGTGTCAGTGATTTAGCTGGATTCACTCCAACATTAAATGGAGTATATGAAAGCCTGCTCACTTTACGAAGTATTCTTAAGTATTGCATGTCTGCTTTTTAGTCATGCAATAATAATTATGTTTGTATGGAACTATAAGCTTCAGTAATACTGTTTAGATACAGCAGTATTCCTTCCTAGTGTTATTCAGATGACTTTAGTCATCAAGCAGAACTAAACTCAGTGCTAATGTGTTCATTAAATAAATTGGTTAAGAGAAATTTTAATTATTGTTGCAATTATTGCCTGCGAGGAAAATAAAGCAGCATTTGGAGCATGGTAATACATGATCTGTCCCAACTTACCAGTGCGAACGAAGGACGAAGCTATAAATATTTCTTTATTTGACGACGTGGGTTTAAAACCTTTTTAAAACTATTTCTTCCCAGCTGAGACGCCCATTGAGGAGTTCACCCCCACCCCGGCATTCCCTGCCCTTCAGTATCTGGAGTCTGTTGATGTGGAAGGAGTGGCCTGGAGGTCCGGTCTAAGGACAGGGGACTTCCTCATTGAGGTGATTAAAGTCAGCTCATTATTCATCTTGATTTGTATACATTTCACTCCTGAAAGAAGTGCACATGTCCATAGATCCAGAAGAAAATGCACGAAATAGTTCTATTTTTTTTTTTTATTACTTGGACACTGCTAACAAAAGAAAGTTGGTTCAGCAAAAAATAAAAATAAAACAGGAACTAAGTTCTATATTTCTTGCTTCCTGTTCTGTCTTTGTGGGTGTATTTTCTCTCAGGTAAATGGGGTGAATGTAGTGAAGGTGGGCCATAAGCAGGTGGTATCCTTGATCCGGCAAGGGGGCAACAGACTGCTGATGAAGGTGGTTTCAGTCACTCGCAAACCAGAGACTGAGGAAGTCGTTCGCAAGAAAGGTACATACTTATTTGTACTCAGCAAAATCAACACACAGTAGTATGCATTTTATGGATCGTACTTTTCTTAAATAAATAAACATTACTAGTAAATTAATTAGTTGTGCTGGAATGTGTGAGAAAACATGACTTTACCCATTCTGAGAAACTGTTTCAGTCACTTAAAACAATTGTGTTAAGTCTTGGATGTATCAAGGACAAATGCTTTCATCTGTTCGTTTGAGTTGGAGAATTAAGTGGACATCTAAAAAATTTTGCTCTTGTTGTTTTGGGATCAAGAGTTGACGGCGTGGGGGAGTTGTAGCGTTGTAAACTGAACATGCAAAATGTATTCACACATTGGCTCAGATAAATCTAGATCATTAATGAAACAATGGACAGATTTTCAAGCTTATTCGGAAATATAGAGCATATTCTCCTAATTCTATTAATTGGCCTGATTAAATGATACTTTAGATTGCCCTTCAAGATATTTTATGTGGTACGTGAAGCTCCTCTTGCGATGTTTGTTGTTTGTAAATTAATTTGATCATGTAATAGAGACATATATGTTGAGTTTTATGTGCAGAGGGAGATATGTGTGTATTGTCTGGGTAATTTCTACCACATTTCCCTGCTGTAAATTCATGTAGTTTCCATGTCAACCACAGCTCACATTACTCAGCTCCCACACAGTCCTGGCACAATGACCTCAGAATTGTGTACACTGCAGTGTGTCCGTTTGTGTGTGTGCTTTTTATGCATGGTAGAGTGGTGTGTGCACGTCCTTTGTGATTTTTGAGATACAGACAGTGATAAATGAGTTTGACCTAGTTTCACTAGGGGACAGTACTGTATCAACTTAATTCTGCTACTCAGGGCTTAATGGTCTCTTAATCTCTCTTTCTTCCTATTTCTGTCTTTCTTGCCTTAATATCATTTCTCATGCTTGTCGCCTTTAAATAAACCCACTCTCTCAGTAAGACATTTGGCATCATTCATTCATGTAGAAGTCAAATTAGCATGTTTTGACCCCAGAAAGGTCCACTTATTAGCCCTTTTTAACCTTTCAACTTCCCATCATGGTCTCGTTTTGCCGATTGACTACACCAATCGTAATTTAATTAAACTAATAGTTGAAGCTTTTGGAAATCTTTTGTACTTCCTGGTGTCAGTTGATTAAAAAACACTCATTACCTCTCTTATTCTTGTCTCTAATGAGAGGCTACAGTCTTTGCACGTAATTCAACACAAAGCTAAAGTCTGCCTCTAAAATCTTACTATTTAACATGCCGGTGACAAAAACACAATCCATACAAAAACTGAAATGTAAAAATAGCATTTTTTCTTTTTATGTAGGTTTTCTCAGCATCCTCTTTGACTCTGAAGAGAATACTACGGCAGTGCCGTTTACGCCTTCAATTTCAATTCAGTTTTATTTATATAGTGCCCATTCAAAACAGCAGTTGTCTTAAGGCACTTTGTATTGTGGGATAACGACACCACAGTATTAGAGAGAAAATCCCAACAGTTAGACTAGCTGCTGTGAGCAAGCACTCGGCAACAGTGGGAAGAAAAAACTCCCTTTTAACAAGAAGAAACCTCCGGCAGAACCAGGATGATCAAGTTGGAAGCTTAGGGGGAAGAGAACAGAGCAGAGGGAGAGAGGACAAAAGACACACTATAGGAGAGAGCCAGAGTTGAATAATTACTAATTCTGGTTTAAATGTCTGAATAAATTAGTGGTGCATAAACACGTTGCGAGTGAAAATAGCTGATTGAACAGGAAACTCAGACAAGCATAAAAAGCTTTTATACTTGGACTATACTTATGTTTTTGCACTGATAGCACTATCTATGCTAAGCTAGGCTAATTTGCTGGTCCACAAATGTAATAGCGATCATTTAATTTTATTCTTAGACTGAAATCAAGAGGATTTTCCTGAGATGATGTTAATTTTTGTTTAACATAACTTCTTATTATTTGCTTCGTTTTGGAGTTGTTTTTGTTTTTGGAATCCCTATCATGGTTTTGGCACTTTGTTGATATTTATAAATATTTATTTAATGAAATTAATGACCACATGGCAGCAAGGAGTTGAGATTAATGTGGGTTGCAGAGGGGCTTGCAGATGTGCACCAATTGTTCCAAAGCTGCTTTATTGTGGCCAATGTTAAAGCTTTCTTATCTCTGCTTATGTCAAAGCTTCTAGGCCAGATATTTAGTAGGTGAAAGAGAGATTTAGATAGACGATAAAAATAATCACTGGTAAGATTGCTTTATTGTAAACTGAAGAAAAAATGTGGAGACAGATTGAAATGATGAGACAGACAGTGCAAACAGCCATAGAGTAGACGGGGTGTATCTGGCATTTTAGAGCTGGGCGGGAATTAAATTCTTCACTCCTCTTTCAAACTTCTCATAAATGCCTTTTTTCTGCACCCTGATCGATATTGAACGCCCTCTCCTGCTGCTCATATCCTCCAGTGGGACTTGGCGTGCTGCACCTTTACACAAACGCACAGAAACATGCAGACACACACAGACCCGCGAGCGAACACACATTCTCTGCACCATGCGTGGCCTCACTACTGCCACCGTTGCCATGGTGACTACACTGCATGTTTGAATTAAGCATTACATTACAGCAAAAGCAACTCTCTCTCCCTCTGAGTCTGTCTCTGTTCCTCTCTCTTTCGCCATCCTCCTCCATCTCCTCTGCTCCCTGCTCCTGTACCAGAATGTGCAGGCTTGTGAGGAAATGAAGATGTTTGATAAGGACAGTACCCAGGATGGCGTATGTACACTAGATCTGCAGCTGCTGACGACAGCAATGATAGTTATGCTCTAGTAAGCCACTGAGGCAACTGTGGGATTTGGAGATCTATCGCGTTACAGTGGTGCATTGAGTGGAGTGTTGGCTGGTCGATCTCAGATAGCGTGAGCTCATCTAGTTCTGTCGTGTGGTATTGTTGGGAAACTTGGTTATAGCATGTAGGGAATGCAGCTATGTGTGGTTTCACTGTCAGACTGCATGGCATTGGTGGTGTTACTGCAGGTTTAACATGATTTTAAAATCAATTACTGCATTGTTTTTTACATTACGTTCATTTCAGTGCTTAGTGTAACCTATTTTTAAACCCGTAACTCTCTAGTTTGTTTTTGAAGCTAAGATTTGGTAGATATGATTTACTGCTTTGACTGGGACGGTTGCCCTGTGTGTATAGTAGGATTGGGAGGCTCCCACAAGCTGTGGGATAAAAAGTCCGCGGTGCATCATTTTCCTTAGCTGTTGAATTTACTATCATCTCTTCATCTGTCAGCCCACATGTCATTATGTGCATTCTCAAGGAATTTTCTCTGGGGGAGGATATGCATGATTGTATAAGCTGGTGCATTAATGTGTCCCTCTGTCTGATACACATATGCTAAATTCCAGGCAGGCAGCATATTAAAAGTAAGATGGACGACTTTCTCCCTCTCCTTTCCACACATGTCTTACTTTTTCTGCCTATTGTGGCAGACAAACTCTATTGTTCTTTGTTTACTGGGAGGACTGACCTGCACATTTCCACCCAATGGGCTCCTCAACAGAGAGGAATTCTTGCAGCACAGAGACTAAAAAACTAAAAGTCTTAAAGACAGACTGATACATTTATAAGTCATCTGACCAACAGAGAGCAAAATATGAAGAAGCTGGGCTCCAACCATAGCGTGAACAAGGTCCTGGCTAAGTGTGAAGCATCCAGTTCAACTGAATTTGACCGAATCAAATCAGTGAAGACGGGATGGGCTGGCCGTCTCGGGGATGCCAGGAGGGCACTGAGCCGCAAAGCCAAAGGATTTTCATCCCCCTCAAGTTCATCCTCAACTCCATGCCTTTTCTCCACAGCTCCGCCACCACCCAAGAGAGCTCCCAGCACCACCCTGACACTGCGCTCTAAGTCCATGACCGCTGAGCTGGAGGAACTAGGTGAGTGCCAAATAAGTGGTATGCAAGCTCGACACTCTTTTTTTTTTTTCCCCCTCTTTTTCTGTCATATTTCTGCTTTGGGTTTGTCATTAAAACTTGGTGTGTCTCCTAACTTTTAGAATAGTCACTTCTGTTGGCTTGTTCTTGTCATTTTCCCTCCTCTGCTGACGCTATCTTTTTCCCACCAAGCTTCTGCTCGGAGGAGAAGAGGAGGTGAGTCTGAGAAAAGAAATTGACACCTCTTTGAACGTCACAAAGATGATTTATCAATGATGTGTCAATTTAAGAACCGCTTATTAGAGCAGATGAGCAGAACAGAGGAACACATGAACCATGTGGACAGTCTACACTTTTCTGTCACTTATCGCTTCTTTCTTTCTTTTTTCTTTTTCCTTTATTTTATGAGACAGGGTAGTGATTTTGTACAGTACCACAGAGCATGATTCCACACATATAGCTACATCTTAGAGATGCCTTTGTATTCTTTATGGTAATATCAACATTTGGAATAAATGCCACTGCGTTTTTATGTCTCAGTATTTAGTTCTGGCCGATTTTCTTCTTAACAGAAAGGCTAGATGAGATGTTGGCATCACAGGAGTCTATGTTGCGTTCTCAGCCCTCTGAGGCAGATTACAGAGCAGCCACTGTCAAACAACGGCCCACCAGCAGGAGAATAACCCCAGCAGAGATCAGTGTGAGTGCACCTACACACAGCACATTGGCAGACAGCATATGCTGCTCTGCTGGCATACATACAAACTCAACGCACATACAAAAATACCTGGCCAACACGACGTACACCGCTGCACACATTTATGCATATTCTTTGCATTAACTTATAGGAGTCAAGGTGTGCTTTCAAGATTTTAAGATACTTTTCTTGGGGTTTTTTTTCATGCAGTCACTGTTTGAGAGACAAGGGATGACTCTACATGGAGGTCTCCATCCAGGGATTGAGAGAGGTCACATGCAACTACCAAAGGGCATGTCCAGGACCAAATCTTTTGGTAAAGCAATCACCCATCCTGTACATATTCAAATAAGGTGAATGATAGTGTAATTGTACCTAAAGTAGAGACTAGAATTTGAGGAAGCTTCATTCTGTTTTCATGAATTGTTTCAGGCAATACTGAGACTGAAGCTCGTTGTTAAGTCGTAATGTGCCATGTCAAAACTTGACTGATTAACAAATGTTGTCAGTTGACAGTGTGGGATATATAATTACTTGGCATTGAATGTTGAAAATTTGAAGATATGGATACTGGATACTGGAACAGATTTAGAAAGCAGTTGTTCAAGTAGTACAGAGCTTGTTTCAAAAGTAGATAAACATATATATTATTAATACGCAACTGTGTTATTAAACATTATGCTTTTTGTTAGTATGCTCATTAAATGAATCTTTAATTGATTCCTACATGAGTCAAAAATAGAACTGTATGTTTAATTAAACTATTTTAATAATCGTGTTTTTTTGACACCTGATACATATTATCTATGTAAGTAAACAAATTTACAGATGGATGCAGTACATTTTTTATGTGGACCAGCTTGGCCCTTCTTCAAGAGCTTGTTTATCACCAGATAATCTGTGCTCTTTGCTCTCTTTACTGTCGTCAGGTGCCACTGAGGAGGATCGACTGTCTGCTCTTGCAGGCGAGCACCGATTTCCCCGCAGTTCCTCTATGACAGACAGCCTCCGAGACCACTCACAACCCCACCCTATCCCTCCCCCTCCACAAACAGCACCACCGCCTCCTCCTTACTATCTAGACACTGGTCCTCCCCCAGCTTTCTGCCCACCTCCACCTCCATCGAGAACACAGAGTCAGGGCCATGAGCCTGCAGGACGTTCGAGCTTCAAGCCCTCCTCCTTGGACCTGCCTTACGAGGCCGCTCAGCGGCAGGCCACACACATTGAGAGACAGAAGAAAGCACGCTCCATGATCATCCTGCAGGATTCTTCTCATTTACCTGTTGAACCTACAGAAATTCCACGTCCTTCTGCTGCTACTCCACCTGAGCGAATCAAAAGGAAAGGCCGGGTTATTGACAACCCTTACGCAAACGTGGGTCAGTTTAGCATTGGACTGTACACACCTACCAAGCCCCAAAGAAAGAAGAGTCCTCTGGTGAAACAGCTACAGGTAGGTGGAATGTTATCGATGGTATCTGATTTTGTTTATTTATTGTTCTTGTTTTAATTTGAATGTAAAAAAAAAAAAAAGTAGGAACTTGACCTGATTTTTTTTGGTCTCTACACTGCAGGTGGAAGACGCACAAGAAAAAGCTAGTTTGGCCTTAGCTGCTGCCCACTCGCGAGAGAGCTCACCCTCAGGACGACACCCACTTACCTACGGGCACACACACACCAGCCGTGCAGACTACTACCAGCAGCAGCTGATGGCTGAGCGAGAGCGTCTGCGTGCTCAAGGAGAGATGATGTTTCAGGGCAAGGGCCCCTTTGCCGCTGCAATTGCTGGAGCTGTAAAGGACCGTGAGCGTCGCCTAGAAGAACGGAGGAAATCCACTGTCTTCCTTTCCGTTGGGACCATGGAGGGGGCATCTACCACCAGCTCTGATTCCCCCTCTCTGACTCAGTCTCACTCCATCGATGAACGGATGCTGACACGAGAGCTGGGACAGCTGCCTCCCCCTGCCTTGGCTCTGAGCCCCTCACCTAGTGGGACCACCTTTATCCATCCACTTACAGGAAAGCCTCTGGACCCCAATTCACCACTGGCTCTTGCGCTGGCCGCAAGGGAGAGGGCACTGACCTCCCAGACCCAGTCCCCTACTAGCAGCCCAGAGCCTCGGACTAAACAAGAGCAAGTAGGCCAGGGTGTAATATTCATTGACACTCAGACCAAAGAGTCGCCACATGGGGAAGGGGCAGCTACATCTTCCCCTTTTTCACCTAAAAGCGCCAAGGTAGTGGGGTTCGGGGTTGGGTCCTCCCCAGCATCAATTTTATCCCCGCAGCCCACCAAGCCACAGTGGGCTTCATCTTCATCACCTGTATCATTCCGGCAGGAGATGGAGGCCAGAATAGAGGAGAGGAAGGAGGAGAAGAGGTTAGAGGATAAAAAAAGTATGTTGATCAGTATTATGGATACATCACAGCAGAAGACAGCAGGGTTAATCATGGTCCATGCCACCAGTAATGGGCAGGCTGTTGGAGTGGATTCAGAACAAGACCAGACACCTGCCCCAGCTTCCATGGAGCCCAGCAAATCACCAAGTCCACGCGCTAAATCCCCCAGTCCCACTGTCTCCCAGCCCCAGGTCCAGCTCCAAGCTCAGCGTTCTGCCAGTCCGGTCCAAGAGAAGGGTCTGGCTCAGGGAAGCTCAGAGGAGGATGTGGATCCGTACACAGTGACCCTGCCCCCTGCCATGTTATCCTCCAGCGATGAGGAAACAAGAGAGGAGCTACGTAAGATTGGAGTTGTTCCGCCACCAGATGAGTTTGCTAATGGGCTACTGGCACAGGCACAAGGGGCGCCAGTGTCTCCAGCTAAACCTGCTGTGTCTCCCGCCACCCCTGCAACACCAACGCCACAAACGCCCTCAACCCCGGCAACGCCAGCTGTGACCCCCACTCAGCCTCCTCAACCCCCGCCTCCACCAAGTGCAGCAGCTGTCTCAGGGAAGCCCTCTGACCCTCTGGAGCCCCCACCGGTGGGTGAGTCTGGCTCTGCGGCTGACTCAGGCGTGGAGGAAGCTGACACGCGCAGCTCCAGCGAGAGAGAGCGAGACCACCATCTCGAGACCACCAGCACCGTCTCCACGGTTTCCAGCATGTCCACATTGTCCTCAGAAAGCGGCGAGCCTGCCGACACACACACCACGCACACCTCCTATGCCGACGGGCAGACATTTGTGCTCGACAAGCCGCCAGTGCCTCCTAAGCCCCGACTGAAATCCCAGATAGGAGGCAGTAAAGGCCCCGTCACTTTCAGGGATCCTCTGCTGAAGCAGAGCTCTGACAGCGAGCTGCTATCACAGCAGCAGGCTGCTGCCTTGGCTGCTGCTGCAGCTGGAGGAGCTGGGCTCCCCCCAGGTGGTTCAGCCTCAGTTACTGGTCTAGCTCCCACCAAGCCACGCTACCTCTTCCAGAGGAGGTCCAAGCTGTGGGGAGACCCAGTGGAGCCCCGTGGCCCAGGAGTGGGGCTAGGTATTGGGAGTTTGGGAAATCTTGGTGGGCTGGGACTGGGGCTGGGTGCAGATGAGGGAGCAAAACCATCTGTTATGGGAGAGCTCAGTTCACGACTACAGCAGCTAAATAAAGACACCAGATCACTAGGAGAGGAACCGCTGGGAGCATCACTTGATCCAGGAAGGAAGTCACCTGTGGCAGGTGCCAGGTAAGACACGATCTTGTAAAGTAAGAGAACAAAGGGCTGTAATAAAAAATAAATTCTTTTAAGTTTCATTCTTATCCTTTCCTTATGTAGTGGTAGAGTAAAAAAAAAAATCAACCATTGTGTGTTTTTGATTGATTTAAATTACTTCTTGACACTGAGTTAATTATTTTCTCTAGTTTATCAGCATTTTTTTATTATATCACATCTATGTTCTATTGTGCATTCATGTTATAAGCTAGTACATTTCTATTTAAGTTGTTGTGATGGTAAATAGTAATGAGATCAGAGGTCACTAGCATTGTTGGTATTAGTTTCCCTGACAATATAAGTGGAACAGCATAGTTAATATATCCTATAGCATTAGCAGGTCATGCCTTAGTTTTTAGCATCATTAAGAAGAAGACTTCTCACATAGCAGCAGCAGCTGTCTCAGGGTTATCTGAAGCACACTGGTGTTTTTCTCTGTTATCTGTGGGATTTTTTTTCACACCTTACCTGAAAGTACAATGAAATCCTTTATATTTCTGCAGATGTGAGGACACCGAAGAGAGTAAACCTTAAGGTTATAGACTCTAGGGTAAACCAAAGCTTCTTTTTTTTTTTTAATCTATTTTACATAACGAGCCTATCAGCCCATTGAAGGAGAACAGTACTTTTATACATCTATTTTTCATGGATATTCTTTGTACTGTTATTTGTTACCTTGTTTGCATCAGCTGATTCCTTCACGGACACTTGTAGAGTTTCTCAAGAATCATTTCAAAAGAAAATTGAAGTATTACTACAGCACAATGTTTTTCAAGAAATGATTGTTTGTAGAGATACAGTACAGTAGTACTACAGTTGATGGCTCTGGCCTTTGGGTCTAAACTGCTCCTTGTTTCCATAGTTACAGGTGTACTCCTTTGCTTCCTGTTAAGTGTTCTGTGTTGGTAAGAGTAGACAGTAGCAGTTGATAAGCTAGTGGTATGTGTGTGTATATGTGTGTGAGTGAGTGTGTAGTAGATTATCCGTTGGTGCAAACAAGGTAACGGGGCTTGGAGGCACGTACTTCCTGAAAGCTTCTCCTCATCTCTTGCACAGTCTCACTTCTGGGTTCTAACCTATGACCCTGCTAGTAGCTCCCCTTCCAGTGTTTCCCAAAGCCTTTGTTCAAATAGTGCATAATACATCCTCATGTACACCGGTCTTTGCGGTCATCGCTGATAATAATTGATAAGACAAGAGACTTTATCATCAGTGATAACCTCAAAGTTTCAAGGATGTATTTTAACAAGTATTTGAACCTGTCTGAACTATAATGGTGTGTGCCATGTTGAAATCCATCCACTCACAATGTCAGCATTAACAACTTTGTTAATGCCGAGATTACCAGACAAAGTCTAACCCCGTCAACAGTCTTCAAGACTCATGTTGTCATATGTGGTGGGATCTTCTCTTTTGATCTCCTCCAGTATAAAGCAGCCGGCTTCAGACTGGTTGTGTTTTTATGGCTCGACAGGCTGGAAGTTAACATCTGAGGTTAGAAGGACAGATGGTGTCTTTTATTGGCTGCACACTGAAGTGCTACTCATTTAATACAATTGACAGGACGTGATGTTAAATGCATTGTCATGGAGTCGTGGATCTGTCTCAGCCTTACAAAGAGCTCCGTGGTTTGTGATCACTTTTTCAGATGGAGTTGAGTTGGATTTTCTTTCACGGCCTTCTCTCAGCTGATTTTTTTTCTTGCATCGTATTCTCTCTATGTGAATATTGGGAATGGAAGAATTTGCTTCCACCATACTTTGCTGCTGCTAAGAGGAGCTGAAAGATATGAACAGACGATATTAGATTGACAAGATGTCAAAACATACTTTTCATAGTCTTCTCATCATAGTGACATCAGCGAGAGGACATGATCAACTACACCAAAGCTTGTGCATCGCATCTTCATGTTTCCATCCACGAGTCAGTGGAATCGGTTACAGTGCTGACTGAGAAAGAACAATGAGAAGGAACTAATCACCATAGAGCTACAAGTTAATGAACATTCACAGAAATATAATCCTTACTGTTGCTCTAGACAAGTATAGTTTGATGTTTCCAGCCCTTAATGCCTAGTATATTATATTTGATACATACAGTTTTCGAGACTTCTACACCATCAGTGTTTTTTTTCCCTCAGAGAAACTAAATAAATCGTGCAACACATTTTAAAGCAATAGTTTGCAAAAAAAAACAAACAGCCAGATGTAGCAAATATCATACAAACTACAAAACCAAAATATGCAAATTAATATTGATTTTGTTTTGTTTTTTATTTGTCAGAAGGTCAAGAAAACCACTCTATTTTCAAAAAAACTTGAATTTTCGGGCAATTATTTAACGGTTCTGG
>VOQK01011061.1:20162-33054 GCA_015052645.1 Benitochromis conjunctus | reverse complement strand
CTTAGGGCGAGAGGCGGGGTACACCCTGGACAGGTCGCCAGTCTGTCGCAGGGCTAACACACATAGACAGACAACCATTCGCACTCACAGTCACTCCCACATTCACACCTATGGGCAATTTAGAGTTTCCAATTAACCTATCCCCTCAAAGTGCATGTCTTTGGACTGTGGGAGGAAGCCAGAGTACCCGGGGAGAACCCACGCAAACACGGGGAGAACATGCAAACTCCACACAGAAAGACCCTGGCCTGATGGTAGAATTGAACTCAGGACCTTCTTGCTGTGAGGCAACAGTGCTAACCACCGTGCTGCCATGTCTAAAGGACACTGCTCCTGAAATCTTACATATTGTTCAGATGCAATTTTGGTAAGTTAAGCCACGTGGCCATGTTCTTCTTAGAGACACAACACTTTCTCCTGGGAACTGCTCCAAACACACCATACTTGTTCAGTGTCTTTCTAATTGTACTCTCATTACCATTATTATTTAACATGTCAACAGAAGCCTGTAGAGGCTCTTGGGTTTTTTGCAGTTTCTCTAAACATTGCACGGTCTGACTTTGGGACATCCGCTCCTGGGAAGATTGTGGCATTGTGTTAGCACACACTTGAATGCTACAACCCAGAAAACTTCTCAAACCTCTGCTTTTATAGAACACCACACTTGCTGATCATCTATTAATCAAGTGTATTTAAATAGCAATACCTGACTGCTACTTACTCTCCTAATTCCTAGGGAAGCAGTAAAGGCAAACTTCTTTATTTTTGTCAATTATTAAGGATTAAGGTTGATTTTTATTTATATCAAGGGAGCATCAGCTAATGCTTGTGTGTTTTTTTCCCCTGCATGCAATGGTTCTGTCCCCCGCCAGAGAGGCCCTCCCCATTTGGAATCTTTGTATCCACCGAAAAATTCACCCTGCTAAAATGATTGGTCTATCACACTTATGCAAGGTCATGTAAGTGTTCCCACTTACCGGCTGCATATACACTAGTACGGGTTATTTTCAGTCCTTATCCTTCAGCCTTCAATACAGCTTTAAAAACAATGCAAACAGTCTCTCTGTGGATGTAGCTGGTTACATAATGTGAGCTTTAATTATGGGTACTTACACACATTATACAGGCTGTAAATTCACATGTCCCGGTGCCGACTGTGGCATACTGGATTTTGTCATCTGATATTCCAGCCTCTTTAAACACATATGATGCATAGAAGTAAATCTACAAGAAAAACAGAAGATGTAAGGTCACTGAAAACTATCATTCGCTTTTACAAGTGTTTAATAAGCTGATTAAGGCAGTATTTGTACAAAGGTAATTGTGTTAATACCCACTGCCCTCTCTAAAACCTCAAGCATGTGGTTAAAAGCCTTGAAACACATGATCACGTAGTCAGCACTTTCTGATGACAAACTTGTAGCTCTCAAATTTAGTCTGTATGTGTGGTAGGAAGGTTCATATGCTGGGCGATAATATAAAATAACCACGCTCTTTAGTCAAAACAACAGACATCACATATTATTCATCGAGCAGTACAGTGAGGCCTGATACTTAATCACCAGCATACATGATTAATGTGACATGCAGAAACACTAAGAAACCCATCCATCATCTCAAATTTCTGATCAACCTTCGAGTTAACCTGTGGCCAAACAAACATCTGATGCATTTCATGATAATTTACAGCGATCCCGACACACCCTCACAGCCTGAAGACACGCACACACAAAACATCTCTCAGATGACAGCACGGATGAAATTTCTTCTCACCGAGTCATTGCCACAGAGCTGCATGGCACTGCTAATGATCATGACAGAGATGAGCTGCCAGCGTACAGAGCGATCAGTAAAAAGCTCCCAGGGGTGGCTCGCCTTCATTCCTTTGGTTTCAGCCTGCTCCTGCAGGATCTCATCCAGCTCGCTACTCTGGACCTCACAGCCTCGCAGGCGCCTCAGAGCTGAACATGAAAATAAAAAAATAAAATGAACACTTGATAATGATTTCAGTCTCAAATATGGGTTTTTTTTAATATAAAAAATGTGCTTGTACTGTTCACTACTGGTTGACATAATACAGTATGCACCGTTAATACAAGCCTCCTTGTCTCCTCTATCAATGAGCAGATATCTGGGACTCTCTGGGAACCATGGCAGGGTCAGGAGCTGAATGAGTCCAGGAACGGCATTACTGGCAAGAAGGTACTGCCAACACGACTCACTGCCCAAAATCTCTCTTTAAATAAATAATCCAGAGTGTTACTGTGGATATTTGTCAAATCTACTTAACACATTTCTTTGTTAACAGATTATAGAGTGTATGGAGAATTATAAACAGCACGATGAACAAACCTGAGTCCAACCACCTGTCCTAACACGACACCGAATGCTGTAAACACAGCTGATGACATAGAGACAGCTCCTCTTAAGTGCTTTGGTGCACTTTCTCCAAAATACATGGGCTGCACATTCATGCTGATACCTGTAGAATGATCATTTCCTTTTTAGGAGTGTTTGTTGAATAGTTATTTTTATTATATTATATTTTGCTTATATTGCTCTCTTATGGCAAGGATACTTGAGTTTACTTGTTTGCGTCTGCTGCATGCATATTACTTATATGTTGTACTAACATACCGGCATTTATTCCAACCAGGACACGTGAGATCATGATCATCTCAAAAGATTTGGCGATTCTACTCGTCAATGCTAAGAGTGCAGAAGTCATGAGAAAAATGTTGTTCAGCAGCAGGCACTTCTTCCTTCAGGAGAGAAATGAGAACAGTTATTTTTTATTATTATTATTTTTTCAAATACAGACTGATTACAAAACCACTATGCAGGAAAATGTATTCTACAGCTGTGGTTGAGTGCCACAGATAAAACCAGGAAGACTTAAACATTGTTTGACTTTTAGTTTCTTTGAGTGATTTGCTGAAAATAAGAAGAAAAACCATCATGGCACCAGCTTCACCCTTTAAAAGCACAACAGTAAAGGTGCAGTAATCAATTATAATCAACACGTGTATAAAAGAAAATCAAAACTCAAGTCATTATATAAATATTCAATGCTGTGCAAAAGTCTTGAGCCAACTCTCATTTCTTTATATTTAGTTTCCAAGGATCTAGACTTCTTGTAACTTTTTGCTGTTTCTTTGTCTATTTTTTCACTCATTTTCAGTCCAGTCCTCGTACCTGAGCCACTTAACAATGACCTATGAAAGAGGCACCTAATGAAATAGTGTTGTGTCTAAACACAACAGACAACAAAGCAAATTAACCAGTTTTAGTATCTTTCAGCTTTTTGTTATAAGCAACCTGTAGTAAAACATATAATTTGTCTCCATTTCTTTAGTTGAATATATGAAAATGTGAAGGATTAGATTAGATTAGATGAGACTTTGTTAAGCTCACGGCGGGGAAATTTGTGCGTTACCTTAGCTCAGGTACAGATAGCAGAAGAAAAAAATACAAAAATACAAACAAATACAAAATAAGTAAGATAATACACTATATACAACGGTAGCATACACAGTATGTGATTATGGATGTAGGGTTGTGGAAATATGATAGAATAAATTTAACTTTTCTACCACTACTATTACTATGTAAGTAATAGATGACACAGTTTGAAAGCATAAAATAGTATTTTTGCACCACCAAGGTGGTAATAGCTGAAAATTTTGCATTTTTCAGGAAACTGGACAAGTGGAAAAGAGGAAAGTCTCTTCATCTTGACAGAGAAAAGAACAAAAGGCAGCCAACATCCAAGAAGAGTTTTGAATACCTTCAAGAAGCCTGGAGAACGATTCCTGAAGACCACTTAAAGAAATGACAAAAAAAAGAGTGTGTTGAAGAGTAAAGCGGGTCATACCAAATATTGACTTGTTGGAATTGTTCAAATTTGTGTATGCTGTATTTTCACATATGTTTGAACATGTTTCGATTATTCACTGCACCTACTTTCTGTTTTCCTAGACAACATAAAGAAAGGGTAGTGGTGCGAGACTTTTGCAGAGCAGTATTTATACGCGATGGAGGAAAGTAAATGAACAATCTCTTTTTTGATCAGCAGATTGATCATTTCTTCTTTGCACATTGAAGTCTCAATTTGTAACCTTGTGCACATGTGCTTTCACACATTTACACATGCATGCTACATTACCTCCCAAAGTGTATGGTCATAGGTCCTGCAATAAGAGCTCCAGCAAACCCCCCCAACGAGAAGATGGAGACAATGATTGTCCAGACTAACGTCACCTGGTATTCCTGCAACTGGATGTCCCATCGCTCCAAGAATGTTTCATTGATAAAAGTTTGGATAAACTGCGAGAGACGAAAAGACAGGCAACTTTTAAAGTCCCACCAGGTTAACCAACTGTTCAGCAGTTAAAGCTGGCACTTATTACCACTTTTTTTTTTTTACATCTGTTTACATTTGGAAGTGAGCCACACTGTAGCTCCTTTAGCCAGTTTTATTTATTGATCTTCTTAACAAAGAAACCTTAAATACTATATTTTACAAATCCACAGTTTGCAGGTGTCAGCAGGTGTCGGTGTTATTGTGAATGATCAGAATTGTTTGTTCCTGGGTAAAGTTTGTGGTCTTTAATCAGCGCAGCTATCAGTGCAGCTGCTCGGCAAAACGTAACACTGCATCCAGAATCAGTTCCTACAAAAACTGAAAGCAATACAATAAGAATGACTAATAACAGGCACAAGTAACCCAATTCTTGTTTTTGCCAAAGTACACTGTGACCCAAATGTGAAATAACAGGCAACAGTTTTCATAAGTAGCTAAGTACATGTACTGTCAGTGCATGACCCTTGTCAACTCTTTTATAAACCATATGTACTTACATGTATGTGTATCACTATAAAGTAATTGCAGGAAATCATTTAAAATACAAAAACTTACAGTTGTAGGAGCATTCATTATTGCAAGGTTGTATCCATACTGAAGAGTCCCTCCAACAGATGCAGAAGCAACCATCAGCACCAGTGTCAGAGGACTGCCCTGTTAAGAAGAAGAAAGACAGACAGACAGACAGAAAGGTAGATAGATAGATTACAGTTGTTTTATTTTGTTGTTACATTGTCTTATTAAAAAAAATAATCTAGTAAAATCACATTTAAAAACTAAAGCCTGTCACATTACCCTGCAAGGAGTATCGCCTAAACAGCTACCAAGTAATATAGCCATACTGCACATCTGCATAAAGCTACAAATACAGCAAAGGAATTTTAAACTCCAAAACAGACGATTTACTGAAAAAGTCAAATTTGCTCAATTACCTTTTGTGCACCAGCATGCGACATCGTCGGTCAAAGGAGGTGGTAAAATGCTACAAAGAAGTGGCACGATCAAGTCCGAAAACCAGACGTCAGCCCCCATCACATAATCCTGTACGCACAAGGTCAAGCACGCGCCTGCAGAGAGCTTGCGGTGGCCTGATTGGTTACAGTTTTGCAATTAGCAGGTTGACGCACACACACGGCCAAATAGATCACTGAGATGATGTATTACCAGATCTCTTCAAATGTCACTGTAATAATTTACCATCTTGCCAGTGTGCGAGTGTGATAAGAAGTAATGGCACTTGGTGCTGTCAGTAATTAAGAAAAACAAAAATGAAGTCAGTGAAGCTGCACAACCACAGAGGAGTACAAGGAGGTACGTTTGATAAATTCTATTATATAAGAAGTGCGACAGGATACACATGAATATCTCAGATTTGAATAAAACATCTGCAAACAGAACGTGCAATCTAGAATTTATCTCAGTGCACTCAAAAAATATGTATGCCCAAAATGATAAGTTCAAGTAGTCTGATTACATGTGAATTTTGTTACGTAAATACAATCAAAACTTTACATTTAATGGAATCTGGCGATTTAGGTAAGTAAATAACCATTATTAATATCCGTTTTTATTTTAAACTTTACATGACAAATCTAATTAATTAGGTAACATTTCATAGCTTCCTTTATAGGCGCTCACATTACTTATACGAATATGAAGATGTTGCTTTTCCTGGTTAAGTCGATATTTTGTCTCTTCACATTAAATTGTGGATATATTTTATATTATATATTTTTTTATTGTTTTTTTTTAATATAACTATTATTATTAAACGTGTCAGTGTCCTCAAACTTGCTGTTTATGTCCAGCAGATGGAGCTGGCTTGATATGTTGCTGCTGTTCCTTTATTGCGTTGGAAAGGAAACTGCAGCTGATGCAGGGCAGTAGTTTAGCAGTTTTACAGGTGTCCATATATATCTAGTCTCTAATGTGTGTATTTACATTTCAAGGAAAATACATCATAATTAAAGTTATACTGGTGTTGAATATTCACGTTTAGCAAGTGGTTAAATATTCAAGCCATCAAAGATAAAGTGAGTGGTCAAAGCTGTCAAAAGTATAGCTAAATTGAGCCTGCACCAAAGCCTTTGGCGCTGAAAATTATTTAATATCTAAAACAACAAGTTTTATTTGCGCCTGTATTGGCTGTGATAGTTGCTATAGGAGTGTTAATTTATTAAGGATGAGAGCGGGTGGGTTGCTCTGCCAGTTGTCTTGGTTGTGTCATGTAGATCTTCAGACTACACACTATGAATATAAGCTAATATGTTTCCAGTTCTTCATAATAATATTACGGTTTCTTCATCGGCCCGCATAGTAGGGTGACCATATTTTGATTTCCGAAAAAGAGGACACTTGGCCCAGTCATGAAGAACTTTAAGAAAACTTTAACACATTTAAACGATGTCGTCTCTGTGCGGTTAATGAATGGTGAAATAAGAAATGTCATATAGGCTTTTACAAGTCAACATGTGCAAAAAGGAGGACGGTTGGTCACCCTACCATATAGAAACTGGGAAGCGTGTCTTTTCTCAGGCGCAAACCAAGCGATGCGCGCAATTGCGCATTTGGCGCAGTCAGTAATTTTGTGTTCTTCTGTTCATCATTCGGGTCAGTCTCACCCTCCCAAATCCCAGAAAGTCTCCATCAGTTTCATACACAACTGTTGCCCCAGTATATAAAACGTATCGATTTTTCTGGAGCTCGCTCCAGATTACAGTAAAATCTGCTTCTACACTTTATTATTTTGTTAGTAGGCTACATTACTCGCTCATTCACCGTGCTTGTTCATTTACCATGGTCACTACTGAAATGAACTCGAGGCACCACCACAAATTAGTACCATTTCAGTAGATCACCAGCAGAACCTTCCGCTCTCATCGGCGCATTTTTGCGGTTGAGCCTTAGTAAATATGTCCTTTGAAGTGTTTATTGCGTCAAGAAGTCGATTCTTTCATAAAAAATAAGGCGTTTCTATGTTGCTCAGTCACTGGTGTTATGGTAATCTATCAATCTTTCATGAGAACCTTTGATCCTTTGTTAAAATTACTTCGCTATGCTATTTATAGAAACTCAGTCGCATGTTTGTATTTCCAATGAAAAACGCTCCACTGCTTCAGCGGACAGGATCTCTTCATTTCTTAACCAAACTTATTCTGAAACTGTGTTTATTCATTCACATTATTCTATCATTCATAAATGAGTGAGCGTGGGCTATGTCTATGACTTGCTGTGCAGGGTAACTAATCAAATATTGGCGCACATTATGTGTTTTTACATACATTTTTACTTGTATTTTACTTAATTAATGACATGATTAATTAGTTGGTTGTATAATGACACATTTATTTAATTGATAATGTATTTAATGATTTAATCTGGCACTTTTAGGCCTCCACCATAGCACTACAACAGCGGTGTAAATCATCAGGTTCCCAGTTTTAGTTGGATTACTGCCTAGTGATATCCCCTCTAATGTAATATGCAGCTGACAAGGAAACAAAAGAATTCAAGAAGAAAAATGGTTGACATATTAGGAAATAAGCTCTGAATTTTCAAGTCACTTTTATTTAGTGTATCTGAGCACTCGTGTTTTCAGCTTTCTTGAACCCGATAACAGTTTGCTGACACTGTTACTAAAGGTCGGGGAATCACTAGAAAGTGTCCTCTGAGTTTTTAAATACCCACCATACATGTGACGGGATCGCAGCCAGTCAGAGAAAAGATATTCTGGTCTGCACCAAACTGTTGGACAGATGAATGAACAGACGGAGCAGCAAAGCTGCAGGAAACCCCAAAGAAGCCAAAGAAGAAAACTCAGACTCATTTTTTGAAACCCGGCGATATAAATCAGGCAACACTGAGGCGAAAAAATAATTCTTATTTAGGCCATCTTAAATGAAATGTTGCCTTTAAGGGAAATTCTAAACTCTAATTGGCCTTTAACCGAGTGGACAAGTATATAAAAAAACCGAGTTATATTTTATCTTTAAAATAATGTTATATTTATTATTGAATATAAATATACTTTTTAAAAAATTGATCTAGCAGGAGTGGATAGAAGAGGTGGAGAAGGACATCTCTCTCACACTTTGAATCAGATTAAATATTAATACACAGAAACTGAACTCTTACATTCGGGCTAAAAAAATAAAATTAGATGTCATACTGAGGTCATAATGGGATGGTACCCCTCCTCCTCCTCCCTCCCTTCCTCTAATTGGTCCGCTCTGACGGGATTACACATGAGTTTCCTCAACTGAACACGGTGAAGTTAAACCCTCGGACATCCAGGAAGGCAAAGAAGGTAAAGTCGACCGCGGTTAGTTTTCTGCCCCCCAAAAAGAAGCTGTGGGTAGATCAGATGTTAGTGTTTGACACTAGAGAACAGGTCAGGTGTGTGCTCGCCGGATTAAATGTGGTCTCTGCTGATGGTCGCCGCTGCGGCTGCTGCTTGTCCCGGGGTCTGCAACACTAATGACTGATGTGGCTTCTTAACACACCCGCGTTTCAGTGAAGCTGCCCGTCAGATTTCTGCGGTTTGGAGAGCTGCTCGTCATGATGACTCGGATTTTCTGGGAAACAATTTTACTCATTAGCGGTGAGTAGTCAACTCTGTAGAAAAGCGTCCGATTATAATCTCACTCGCAACTGACGTCAAACGCTGTGTTAAATGTGGAAAAATAATACAATAGAAATTAAAGTTGATAAGCTTGAATGTGAGCATTCCTCACCCTGTGCTTTTTTTTTTGACTCTATTATTTAATGTTATATAATCATTACATTGAATAACTTTATTAAATCTTACAAAATGGCTTTAGTGGGTGTGTTTTAACTTAAGTGGGTGATCTACTTGGACTAATTACTCTGTAGACTATATTTGAGGTTGGTAGGGGAAGAGGGTGGGCAGTCACATTTCTCATGATCGTTTGGTGTCAGTCATCACTTTATACAATAAACCACCCCGCCTTTTTCTAGAATCTATTTTCAGTTTCCGGTTGTAATTGCGTGTCTTCACTGGACCAGCTGTATTTATAGCGCTTTCATCTCATCCTTTTAGTGCATGCTTGACCCTGTTACTATTGTTGGGTGCCAGTTACTCAATGAAGCATTAATATCAAATTGAAGAGTAAGTCACATGATCATAATGGTGCATGAGCAGACTGCTCGATCTAACCTTCAGGTTGATCGTAATAAGGAGAATATGTGACACCTGTTTTTCATTTGGAGGGGATGGAAGCTGAACAAAAAACATTATTATTATTTTTATTTTGCCACATTTTCAGGTTATTCGGTTATTTTCTCAATTTTGAGTAACTTTCTCCCTGAAAGTGGAAAGTTTGATTAATGAAAGAAAGAAAAATATTGTTAGTGTCAGAGACAAGCTTCCATCCATGGCCAGCAATCACATTACATTAATATGTATTTTTAAAAATATATTTAAAAAAAATATTTCTATGGATACTTTTAAGATATCTGTGGTACTCGATAGTGAGTTAACATTGAAATTTGTGGTATTTTTGTTGTTTATTTATAGTCTTTTGTTGTTATATATATCATACCTGCCCTGCATTAACAGCTGATTATGTTTCTCTCTGCAGGCTCTCTCTTTACCTTTGGAGCAGTGCACAGCAGTTCAGTAACTATTGAAGCCAATATTTCTATCAGTTTAAACTCCACTGCTCCTCCAAACGCCTCCAGTCGCAGCTCTGCGACAGCCAGCAGCAGAAGCACAACTACAACAATTCCAAGCACAACTACAACAATTCCAACCACAACCAACATCCCTACAGTTAAAAGTAAGCAAGTCATGATCTGTGAAAATCTAAGGTTGAAGGTCATGATTGAGATGTTATCCACATGCCGCTGTCCTTTTATCCACTCTCTCTGTATCTGTAATCGTGTTGACAGGCTCTCTCTTTAAAGTTGGACCAAGGCAGACAAATGCAACAATTACTGATGCCACCATTTCTATTAATGCCACCTCCTCCGCTGCTGCTAACACCTCAGCAAGCAGCTCTTCAACGAACAGCAGCAGCAACACAACCAAAAACCTCACTGGAACCACTACTACCAACATCCACCCCGTTAAAAGTAAGTTTCAGTATATGTGGGTCACAAGTATGTGAAGATGCAGAAGGAAGTCCAGGGTCGCTGTCAAACCATCTATAGAAAAGTTTCCTGAATTTCACGTCATAATTCAGTTCATGGCAGCCCCCATATACTCTCACTGCGATGTTTCCCAACAGTGCATCAACATTATGCAGACAGTGTGGCGCGCACTGATAATTGATCCTCTTAGTGTGAGTCAGGGAACAATTATGTTAAAGATTAGGGCCAGTGTATATGAGCAGTATATAATTAGCTGTTTTACAAAAGCTGCACCTACAGTATTGAATTATTATCTGAAAAGCACCTTTTCTTGCCCTAAAGGATGTATTCATTCTCAATCTTACTCCAAATCGCCATCAAAATCACATGGAAAGAGAGAGGGGTTGTCAAGCAGATGCCTCGGGCACAACGGAGGGCTTTCACAGAGTCTGAAAGAAGGAGACAATACATGTAGACTGCAGTCCAACAGCCCATTTACCGTTGGAATGAAGTGTGTGTCGAAGGCACCATGTAATACAGCTATCTGTCTGGGTGTTCATCCCCCCTCACAAAGTGGCATCTGTTTTTGGATGGATGTGCCGCATTCACATTTGTTTGAGTCAGTAGTGTAGGAATTTGGTTGACTGTAGCGCCTACGTAAAAGAAATGTCATGTTTTGTCCTTGTGTTCATTTAATCGGTTATTTTTGTCCTGTTGTTTTGTTTGACAGGGAAAGCTGAGATTGCTGCTTGATAAAAAAGGTGCATTGAAGGCTTTAATTTTTTTTGTTAAGAACAATGCAACCTGCAGGGATGGGCACTCTCTTGAGTCCCAGTGAGACTGATGGGAAAAGGGTTTTTGTTTGCATGTTCCCACTGGGGGTTTTCATTGACGTTCTTTACTGTAATTGTTCCTCTCAGGTACAATGAAAGACGTAAGCCACCACAAAGCCCTACGCAGCTGGGAACTAAAGTCTGCCGTTTGGGCGTGGGTGTGTCAACTGTAGGATTTCGTAGGTGGTGTTGTATCAGGTCTTGGTAGGCTTATACTATTTTTGGAGTTATCACATCTACCTTTGTCATCCTGGCTATTCTAAATACAGGCACTGGTATTGCATATGATTTACAGAGCTGTTGCTCACTGGATATTTTCTCTTTGTCAGTCCATTTGCTGTCAAACCTAAAGATGGTTATGACAGCAGGTCAGCAGATTCTGAAATGCCACCACCAACCATACCACATTCAAAGTAACTTAAATCACCTTTCTGCTCCGTTTTGATGCTTCAGGCTGAACTTACCCATGTCTCCATGCCTAAATGCACTGAGGTGCTGACTGATTATATGTTTGTGTTACTGGTTTGAACAGGTTTACCTAATAAAATGGATGAAAAGTGCACTTTCTGCTAGCTAGCTACTCAACCAAAAGACTTTCATTTTGGTTATTAGTTTCAGAGTGAAACACTACTGCAAAAACACGCTGTCAACTTTAAACATGGTAGTATCATTAAGATCAACAATGGAAAAAAACCAATCGAGCTTTATTTATAGAGCACTTTAAAAACAACATGGTGACCAAAGTGCTTTCCAGAGGGGGGGGGGAACATTAAACAAAGTAAATTAAATAACAATTAAATAAATGATAAATGAATAAAAGATAAAAATTAATAAATAAAAAAGATTAAAAGTGACCTAAAACTGACTAGAAGCTAACTCTGGTACTACTCCTAAAAGGCCTTGGAAAAAGTGTTTTAGTCTCGACATGGGGACAGCAAGGAGAGACTGGTGAGTTGATCTGAGAGACCTTTGTGGAGTGTATATATGTAGAAGGTCTGCCAGGTAAGTATGGACCAGGCCATTTAAAGCTTTAAAAGCAAACGATAACATTTTAAAATAAATACTAAAACAGTAACAACATCATGTTTCATCTCAACAGAGTTTGTGGCAGCAGCGGTTCGGTCTCATTTCGATGACTGTCCAGACTCCCACCGCCACTTCTGCTTTCACGGCACGTGTCGCTTCCTTATACTGGAGGAGACACCCGCATGTGTGTAAGTCAGTGGATTTATTGTTGGAAAGCGCCACCATTGCATCCTGTCTGTGGTTCTCGCATGAAAAAAGAAGTGTTTTACAGTTTAAAGCTGAAACTGTTTGAAACTGAAATTGAAGGCACTGCTATCCTGCTAATGTACAACCTGCTGTTCAAAAGTGTTGGAACACTGAGCAGAACGTAAATGGAAAGAATTATTTGAAAAACATTTCACTGAACAGAAAATGATACCAAGGTCAGCAAGATGCTTTTAAAAATGCATCATCACCTCTGCTTATAGTGACAGTCTGTATTTTGGGAATGAGGAGACCAGTTGCAGATGTTTTGAAATCTAAATGCTTGTGATGATTGGTTGATGTAGAATATCAGCTGCTCAAAATTTTTTTTTTTTTG
>VOQK01011056.1:4876-22308 GCA_015052645.1 Benitochromis conjunctus | reverse complement strand
CCCCCACCCCCAAATCCCCCCCCCCCCCCCACACACACACACACACATAGACACACACACACTGCCTGCTAATTCTCCAGCCCAGAAAAGCACAGCTGAAGATGTTCTGCGGATTATCTCCACAAGGAAACCACGTGCATGTGTCCACCTTTGTTAATCTACTGAGCACGCACACAATTCAGGCTACAAGCCAATCAGCACATACAGCCAGGGAAATGGCTCTTCTGCTTCACGTGACACTGAAAGTTTCACCCACCTGTGCTGCTCTGTGGGATGCCACTGACGGACAACTCCATGGCCAATGCAAGTGCTTCGAGGCCCTCTCCCTACTTAAGGTTGAAGGAAATGGTGCAACAGAGCTTGACTCAACCGTTTAATGCCATTATTAACACTACTTACAGCTTTAGCCAACCAAGAAAGCGCCCAGTGGAGAGGAGGCAGGGCCCTCCCACCTGTACCTACAGCTACATAAATATTTTAAGAAAGCACCGATTTCAGTTCTGCTCACGTCTTTGTTTTTACAACTCTCCTTTGAGAATAAATTTGAATTTAATGCTACGATAATGTCGATGCCTTCACGCTATGTGTAAACGTCCACTTTAATGTGAGACGATGAAAAGGAGAGTGGTTCGTATTGGGAGAATTTATTCAGGACGTGTAAAAGGAATAATGTGTCAACTTTTCATCAATATGCATGTTCTAACATAAAATGCCATGCATGTAATGCGAGAGGCTCTTCACAGATATACAAGCGCCTCTGCAGAAAAATGACTAGCAATTTCTTGAGATGTACACTGCTCAGAGGGAGCGGGTGTGTAAAAGAAATGATTTCATTTAGTGGCCTACACCGTCTTATTGTTTTCACTCAATTATCTCTGCAAAAAAAAAGTAACAAGTGTAAAAAACTAAATGTGTAACACTGAATGCGGAGCTCCACGTTCCCGTTTTGTTAAATGCGAAGATTATCTGCCTCTGATTACCACTGAAACCTATGTTGCCTGGCAACACACAATTAAGAAGTACGCTTTCCGATCAGCAGCAAGGGCCGCCCATTATCAGATGAAGTTAGTGAAGCAACAAATGTCAGCGCCATGCAAATGAGTTTGTTTGCCAAAAGTGTCACGGGTGCGAACGGCCGTCGCCGTGACCTTGGAGAGACATGTATGCTTCCACGAAACTGCAAGAGGAACCCTCCGTCCTCCCCCACATGTCCTTCTCCCTCTTCTGAATCTCGCACCTCGCTTCCTATTTCCTTGACAACACATGAAGGGAAGCCACTTCATAAAAGTCATTACTCTATAACAAGTGCAGCGGCCCACAGACCCATTAGAGAGGCCAGCGAGATACAGGGTTACACGGCTGAAAACAAGGTTAAAAGATTTAATTCCTCCCTAAGCTCATCAGCTCTCATCAGCGGGGAAATATATCAACTAGTTAGAAGGAGAAATCAAAATAAGCTGAGATGATGCCTCATTGGAGAATTCACTTGCAGTATCTGGACATAAAGCACTACCTCACTACTTGTGTTAGCCTTGTTTGAAGCCCATTAATATCTGTCTTTCCGCAGATCTAAATATAAAAGCACGCTTAGGAAACCTCCAAAAAAGTATTTATTTAGTAGTTATTTCCTTAATGGCTATGACATTATGAAAAAAAGCTATAAAAGCTATAATGAAATTTCAACGTGAACAGCAACTACTGTTTATTAGCAGTGATTTTACAATCTTATATACTGCTTCTTGGAAAACGTCAGAAAGTGTGTACAATGCAGATCAGTGGACATTTACTTAATAAACTTAATAAATTAGTCAAATTTGAGTTTATAGCAAAAGAAACAGCCTTTTAGTTGTGCTGCACTGCAAGCAGGATTTGAGTAGAAGCGTGGTGTCTATAAAAAAAACAGTTACCTCCTATAGTCTACGCAAATATACATCCAATTAGTGTAATTGGATTTGAGGCGGTTAAGCCCCAGATTAGGAGAGAGTGCAGCGTAAAATAGAATGACAGTAGCTCTGTATCAAGGAAATAAACTTTTACATATAAGACAAGCTTAACATTGATGTAATTCTGTCACTTAACTCACTCTGTCTAATATCTTACACTTAAATAATCAAAACTGTTTAAAATGTGCTCTCTAGCGTCGCCAAACCAAGTACGGGCAACCTTGAGAAGCAAAGCGGAGCTGCAAACGACTCTAAAAACACACTCGTGCCGTAAAATAATTCTGACCAACAATTTTAAAAAAGAAATAGATGAAAATATGTTGACCTCAATAAGAGGAGTGCTGCTCAAAAGAAATATTTCAACTTGATGATGAGACAGGATCCCCTCTGGCAAATGACACAACTCTCTTGCAATACATGTATAAATAGTTGCGTAATTCAAAAAAGAAGACCCCTCAGAGCAAAGCTACTTAACTTGTCAGATGCATCTTGCATGCTTCTCCTCCATTGAAAAACACTGTCAGTGTGATTTTTTTTTTCTAGTATGCCAAAATCCATGTCAAAATATGCAGAACTAATATACAGAAGAAAATTATTACCAACTTACAAAAAAATGTTATTCAGCAATAAGGATGGAGGATACAGATCAGAAGGTTCGCATGAATTAGTGAGAAGAGTGAGGTTTGACATTACTTGTGTCAGGCGTAGTGGCCATGGTTGAGACTATGACAGGCGGACCGGTGCGGCGTCCCACCATCTTGTTGTTGTTAAGGTTTTGCGCTTGAAGAGTGGTGGCAGAGCTGACGGGAACTATGGTACTCTCAGAAGCAGCATTGATCCCCTTGCGGAGAAGTTGTGGGCTGTGAAGGGGGCTTGCTGCTCCTATAGGTGATGCTGGGGGAAGGTTGGGGGCTCTCTTCATCAGTTCCATCGGGGAATAGGAGCCAGAGAAGGTTTTAGGTGCAGCTCCAGGGGTGCCTGGAGCAGGTGGAGGCTGGTTTCCAAGAGCAGACATGGCAAGGCCGGTGTGGGCACTATACATGGAAAAGGGTCTTCCCTGAGTCACAGCACTGCTATATCCTCCAGGACTGACTGGAAAAGCTCCGTGTGCCAGGGGCCGTGCTCCTGGGTAGGTGGTGGTTTCCAGGAGATGTTGGGAGGGTGCGCTGCTTGGTCTTCTACCCAGAAATTCTCCCATTCTAGGGGAAACTGTCTGGACAGTGGTGGGAGGTTGCTGCATCAGGTTGGGGTCCATAGTTAAACCCTGGGGCTGCACATAGAGGTCATTGCGATGGCTGAAGCTATTAGATCGGGCACGTGTTGCTGTCTTGCAACTGAGCACCACTCGTGAGAGAACACGGGCCTGGGCCAAATTAGGGGCCACAGACCTAACATCATGGTCCTCCATCATCCCCAGCGTGGAAAGAGAGTCAAAGCCATGTTGCAGTAGGAGAGTAATTGTGCTCTCAGCCAAGCCTTCCCCTCTTAGGAAAGCCAGGAAAGCAGGGTCTACCATCTTCTTGGGGTCTGCAGCACTGGGATGGTGAGGAGGCAAGGTGGAGACTATTCCAGCTGTGGCAGCCACCATGGCTGAGCTGGGGTCATAGTTTGGATCATAAGGCAGCCTCTGGGAGGCTACAGCTCCGTAAGCCCTGGGGAAAGCCGTGTCCATTCCCTGAGAAGCTGGGTCCACCATTGAACTGGTGGCAGCTGGATGAAGGGGATCCAGGCGCAAGCTGTTGATACTGTTGTAAGTTTGACGAGCAGACAGCGGTTCAGCAGCGTAAACAGGAAGCGGGGGCTGAGCCCCGAAGATCGCAGTAGCAGGAGAGCTGCCACCAATACGCTGGACGTCTGGGATCATCTTAGATCCCAGAGTTTCCCTGTATAAACGGCTCAGCTCATGAAGCGGTGGGGGAGGCGGTGGCGGAGGAGGCGGGGGAGGAGGGGGAGGAGGAGGCGCGGGTGTAGGTGTAGACGCAGAGGCCAGTAAAGAGGGTGTGGCTCTTGCTTGTCCTTGATCCCAGGAAGACCTAACCCCCCCAACGCTGGGCCCATAATGCAAGGCTGATCTGGTGAGCAAGTGCTGGTTATCCCTGTAAAACCCAGACTCCTTAGGTAGATGACCAGATAAGGTGGCGTCAGTGAGGTAATAATCCTGAGGTGGTGCTGAGGCCCGGCCTGCCATTAGTTCCTTGAGGTAGAGACTGCTGCTTAAGTCAGGTACAGAGGTTTTCTTCAGGGGTGGCTGCCCATGCTGGTCCTGCTGGATTTGTCTGTACAGCGAGGACTGGAGGACTGGATCCCGTTTTTCACCAAGATCTAGGTGACCGTGAAACCAAACTTCTCCGTCTTCCCCACACAGTGCAGAAGAGTTTCGACACCCTGCAATGTTACCGCAGTAGTGACAGCGACTTGCAGCCCTGTCGTTCTGGCCTTCACTCCATTCAGGACCACGCTGGCCCAGAGAGCCACCGAAATGCGACTGTTCACTTGAGTTAGGCATCAGTGAAGACAATAAAGAGGGGAGCTATAAAGGCGGAAAATAGAGCCAGGTGTTATATTTCAACTCTCCAGTTACACTCACCCCCAATCAAAAGAGAGGAACGGAGAGGAAAAAAGGAAAGGCGAAGCAGGAGGTACCCTTTTACCTGATGTGCAACTGAAAGCCCCCCCCACCCCCTCAGTCTATGCTATCATGTAGCTCCCTGCTGGCAACCTATTTAAATAATTCAGTCCTGGAAACATGAGAAATCTGTGTGGAGAGAGGCCCAACATGATAAAAACACAGAAAGAATACAAACACACAGAAAATGAACACACCTTTAGGTTGCAGCTCTGCTCCATTCTACTGCAGGGGTCATGCTTGTGCTGGGTATCACGGTTACTTTCCAAGCTAAGACTGAGGGTGAGAAATTGGGGTTAAAAAACACATGCTGGACAATGGCAGCAGAATGGAGGAGGGGACAAGGCGAACTAATCCACCGGGGGTTGATGCACGCCATTGGCAGGCGCAGTCTTCTTGTCCACTGCGTTTGCCACAAGGGGATTAGCATCAAACTAAAACCTGCTTAAATCCACTGCCTCTTGTGACATCACTTGAACTAGATAGTATACACAGCCAACATACTGCTGATAGCTCTGGATGTGTTTATAGAGAGTAAAGCTCGAGTGTTTACCGCTCACCTCTCCATTGGCTTGCAGCCGGTATCCCTCTGGGCATTAATGGATCTTCCCAGAGGGACGGAAGAGGTTGGGGACTGACATGGTGTATTTCCCTTAAGAGAGGGGGAGGGGATGGTTACAGTGTCCGGTCACACAAGTACAACTGTGGGTCACATTTTATTTAGTGACTGCTAGAAAGACGACAGGACACTACTGGGCAAGTTCGCATATATGAATGCCTATAATCCATGAAACAACGGAAAGAAGATAGAGCATGCAAAACAATGCAGTATATCTTTAATCAGCCACGTTATAACAATGTTCTAATGATTGTTTTCCTCATGATTGATTTATACAACGATGAGTTTCATAGGTCTGTGAGTTTCTGTCTGTATGGTCCTTGTAATGCATGAGCCTAGAGACAACATAATAATGTTAACATAATAGTATCTCAACTGTGCACGAGGCACTGAAAGAATATTACAGGTGTGCAGCAGAAATCTAAATAAGTGGGAACTGAATTAGTCCATTATTACATGGTCGTAAGCCACTATATCTATCAGTTTGTCAGCAGGTATTTTGGTCGATGTGAGCCATCACAATATCATCTGTGCACGTCATTTTTATCCACTCACAGAACTTACACTTTGCTACTGCACACCAGATGCGCAGCAGAGCAGATGTGGCTTATGAGATGTCACCATCAGCGAGATAACTGCCAGTGTTTACTTGCTGTGATAAGAGCAATGCAAACAGTGGCAGGAGGAGAAGAAAGGAGCTTTGATAAGTGTCTGATAGGAAAAAAGGCCGATAAAACGAGAGGCTGCCAGTTTTGACTTTGCCTCGAAAACAGATAATGTGAAATAGGACAAGGAAGGAAAGGAAGGGAAATTGACTGGACTATACTGACTGGACTGTCACATCTAGATGTCTACAGGATTGTTTCTGTTCTGCACTTTACCCATCAATGAAATAGACACCTCGGGTTTAAAGGAATACCTTTTGCTGCAAGTCTCTAGTGACATCATCTGGATGCTTCTGAAGCTAAGACACTGAGACAGCGTGACTGAGACGGGCTAAATTTATTCCAGTTTAACACTAACAAGAAACTGCTATAATGCTGTGTCTCTTTATGTTGTCCCACTACCTGTCAAACAGCAGAGCCAAATGCTATAACCGCCTTGTTTTCAACTCCAAGCTTAAATGATGCAAGAGTGATGTAATATCTAAATAAAAAAAAAACCCAAAAAACAACAACAGATTTTTTAATTATGGCACATCTGAATCAGGGAACATTAAGTAGGTCAAACAAAGAAGAAATCAGAACAGTTTTGTTTCTGCCTGCAGCTCTGCGCAGTGCATGATGTCGCACATCTGAAGAATGCTTTCTTTTATTAGAGGTAACTCATACCCAGCAATTTCCTTGCAGTGATTTCTCAGTCCTGTCCTCTCAGGTCTGAGTCTCTCTGCGCCTTTTTGTCAACTGTAAAACACACCATTAATCACTGTGTTGTATCTCTTTGCGGCGATCGCAGACAATAACTTCTTTTAATAAGCCCCTTCAAGGGCTGTGTGTCACTCAGATCCCCGCTTCCTGACAAAATATTAATAACAATAATAAACATCTCAAGTACGGTCGGACTGGTGTTGCTTACACCGAAACAAGGACGTGGCTTATCATATCTCCCGCAATCTATTAGCAAAAGAAGCTGTGGTAGCAAATTCATCTTGTGCATTTTCCCTGACAAGCCTCTCTCTCACGAGAGTTGCTCCATAATTAAGTGAGCATACTACACTGCACTCATCAAGCAACAGGGATCCTGTGTTTGCTTGTATGAATAATAGAATAAAGGGAAACTCCAAATTTAAACACTGGATATGTGGTGAATGGCATCAAAATTAATGGCAGCACTCGGCTTGCTAGCTCACAGCCAGTCATGCCGCTCTGTGAAAGATCTCTAGGTACAATGTGTTGAACAGACGTCCAGCAACAGTCATGCCTTTGGAGCAATCTGGCCATCTTTCTAGGGCACAGGACGCTAACGGCAGGACTTGGCAGGCAGTGCAAGCAGAGATAGCTGCAGAATGATTTAGATAGCTGCGACTCTACAACTGCTGATCCATTAAACTTTCATAGGGACTTCATAAATTAAAACCATGACTGCAAGAACTTGAAAATTCTACTCAATTACTGTGATTGTACAGTATATTAAAGTTTTAACGAGCCTCTGGGCCTTTTCTCACTCAAACACAAGTACAGGCAGGAAGGAGGGGCGATGAGGAAAGAAAAACACATGGTACCAATTCTGGTCTGATGGCTTTCAGAGGGTTTACATCTGCTGTGTTATCAAGACACTGTCCTCCGCCTCTTTACCACCTCGCATCTCTGCAGTGCATGGCTCAGCATGTTACACATTTGCAAGGATGGGAGGAAAGCAGGGCAGAGCGAGAGCCGCTACAGGGCAAGACCTCAAGTAGACTTGGTGAAGCAACTGATTAGAGTTTTGTCTTCCATTTTAGCAGGTTGGTATTTTCCATCTTTGCCTTGTGCACAGCCCCACGCTCCGCCTGCCTATCATTATCAAGCCAGTGGCCCATACTGCATCACAGATGGGGCAGACAGAAGGGAGAGACGACAGCCCGCTTGCATTTTGGAGCTGCAGCTGAGTGAAAGAAGAGGGAGGGAAGGAGAGAGCAAGAGAGAGGAAAGGAGAGAAAATGTAATTTTTCTCTAAGTCGTTGATGAAAAATGATTTGGAGTTCAGCTAAATGAAAGAGTGCTTTATGTAGTTAAAAGAAGAGCTGTGGGGGAAGGGTGGCAATATTCTTATGCACTGAACGCTACAGAAAGCTAACGTTATTTACGTTCTGTGGTGTTAATGCATGGTGTATAAAGGTCAGTATGTCTTCTGGCACTTTTTATTTAAGAATAGCCACAATCTATGTTTCACCAGGTTAAGCTAGACTACTGATTCAACAGTGTCTTAGACAAGCAGCTGTGCATGATCCCAATAAAACACCTATAAAGAAATATAACTTGTAGAGCGCAAAAGATTTCTTACCCTCGGTGATTACCATTTTAGCTATAAAGCAAAAGGAGAGGGGCATGATAAATAGAACAATTTTCAGCCAGTTGATACGTTGTCAGTGCTGCAAGTGATGCCAACGCTAGCTAAAAGAGACTTCTGCAGTAAATCTTTGTCGAGCCTATAACGTAACCTACAGTTCGTTACTGGCATTCAGGATTTTGTGCGGTTTTTAATCTGTTAATTACTTCATGGTTGTGTCCCACTGTTTAATATGTAGTGCCAGCCACAATAGGAACAAATAAGATGCTTTTCCCTCCTGGGTCCCACACTCTTTTCTTTGGGTCATTCCCTTACGTACATTCCAATAATTGCAATTTCTGAAATCCTTCTCCAGGAATTTTCAGACATATTTGAGTCCTTATAATGAGATAATCATTGCTATTCACTCACTAACAAATTCAAAAACTTCAGCAAAAAATTAGCTGGAAATGCACAGAACTAATCGACGGTACTGGACAGGCCAATTGAAGCGATGTGTACTTACAGTGTAAATTTAACATTTAACAAATATAAATCCCCTGACAGGCTCCAGCCTCCCTACAACCCTGAATTGGATAAGGGGTAATAAATATGGACTATCCTGTTTAATTGATGCACTAAGTGAGAAACTATATAGCATATATACTGTACTACATGAAAGTATACCACAGCTGTAGTCTAAAAGTAATAATATTCTACGTTCAACATTAATTTAGAGCAATCAACTGGAAATAAAATATAAGAAAAGATTTTGAAATCTTTGTCATCATAGTATCGGAGAGGCCAAGATGATAATATGAATTACCTATTTGATTTGACCAGCGGTCCAAAACCCAAATAAATAAATAAAACCCACACAATCTTTCAATGACATCATTCCTGGGATGGCAGTCCTCATTCCTCAATGCTATATATTAATTGCAGTATGCATGTGAAATAATAAAGGGTCTGGAAATGGTAAACAAACTCAGAACAGAGTCTAAAGCTACTGATGATCTGTATTAAAAAACACAACCCCGTTTAAATCCTAGACAGACAAAATGGTAGCAGTTTGACTGATTTATCGCCCAGTATTAGCTACTTGCTGATCAGTCGATACGGGTATTTACAATGGCTAACAAATGAACGTTTTAAAATACTATGCTACCCCTCAGCCTCCCGGCAGTACAGTCTTTAGGTACCACAAATCGCCTGGAAGTACAAATGGATCTTGAAGTCAAGATCACTAAAATACAAATGTGTCCAAGATTTTTAGTAGATATATCCAAGGTATCAATTTAAATATTCTAGGTGACATCTTAACAAGTTTCACGATATTTTCAGAAAACTTGACCTATGACCTGGACCTTGAAGTCAAGGTCACTGATATTCAAACTCATCCAAGATTTTTAGTCGATGCATCTATGGTATCGTGGTCACAATGTTGGGTATCTACCCTCACTGACTGACGCGGCCAACAATCAGCTTCGGGCTGAGGCGTAAAATCTAAAACATGGGAGAAACACCCTTCAACCACGTTACATGTTGGCGCTGTATAATTTGTCCACCAGTGCAACCACCTTTCAGCTACATGTTTGGAACGCCACAAACATGACAACCAGCTGATCCAAGCAGAGTGTGGCAGAGCGTAAACGAGTAAATAAATAAGTACACATATCAAATCTTAGGGAAATCTGTTCATGTTTCATGTATCTGAAAGGAAAAAATATCAGCCAACAGATATATTTTTACATCATTGGTTTCAGTCTGTGTCGATCGGGTTCTAGTTTAAAGGAAGTGGGCACAAAAAAAGCTTCATTGAATAACCAGTTAACTAAAAGATCTAGATTCTCTACATCAGTAAAGCTGGTAAGAACACCCCAACAGCTAGTTACATGATTCACGTTGTTTTTCCTCAAGTGCTCAATCCAGTTCAAAGTTCACACAAAACAGATTCACTATAACGGTTAGAAGCAAATGCAATCAACACTAGAAAGAACAATTCTGCTACTGTGTCTGCTGTACTACTTTTGTTTTGCATCTAATAAGGATAAATTATATTCCTAATTATTCTACCATAAAGTGCCATCATGTTGCACAACATGAATAAAATGCAGATGCTGATAAAAACATTATCTGACTAGATTAGAGCGGCACTAATCTAACCCAGAGGGAAAAGAGTAATGCAGTCTACAAGAAAAACAACAATCTTTGCAAAGAAAAAAAAAAAAAAATGGATCAGGAGCAAAACTGTCCTCCCTCCCAGCCACTCGGCCCAGTTGCTGCAGAATGATAAACATTGGTTCAGCTCAAATTAAGCTGAGAACATGAAAGGACCTGAGGCTGGGAGGAACATGGGCCGTGGCAGATCACTCCTCATCTCTTCAGATGACAGAAATGAATCTCTCCACCCCTGAGAGAGAAAGAAACAGAACAAGAGAAAGAGTGAGAAAGAGAGATAGAAGGCATCTCTCTATTCCTCATAAAGCCGAATTAAGGCTGATGCTTCCCAGCAGCTGCTTTGATTGAGCTAACTAGCAGCTTTTGATAAAACATTTGCAACCAGCTCCCTGCCTTCTTATTTGCAGACAGGCCAGATTATGCTAAATACATATCAAGGACTTTAATGGCTTAATCAGCCTTGTCATCTAGCCACCGGGTTTTCAGAGATACAGCATATGTGATCCCACTGCCATAAATGCCAATATAAAGACAGCCAGAATTAACAATTTGGGAAATGCTATAACATATACAAAAAAAAATACAATTTGCACCTTGCATGGTAATGAGAACCGCCTTGGATATGACAAGAGGTGTATTTTAATGTTGGGAAAACAATGGAAACAAAGGCAAAGACTCTGTTGGACAGTGCAGAGAGAGTGTAGTCTCAGCAGACGTTTTCAAAAGAGGACGTTCCAGATTTTCACTTGAAAGAGATTGAGAAGAGACAGCACAAATCATGGCTTCATCTGGTCTGTATCTGTTTGCCAACTGCGAGTCTGGTTGAAGTGTGAACCTGGATTAAGATGAGTTACTCCAGACAGTAGCCAAATAGGCCCTGTGAGGCTTTTACCTGCGTGTGAAACCAAAAGCAGCAGATCGCTTCATGTACGCTTTCTCCTTGCTCAGAGACAATCGCCATAGCAGCCTTATCACGCCACTACATGCAATCAGTGGGACAACTCGGCCTGGTCACTGGCTCATGTACAAATCACAAGCTGTCTTTTTTTCCCCCCTTTATGCCCTCACAATGGCAACCAGGGGACTAATGCACTGATCCTATATGACGGCCATCTGGAGATCTTGTGTGAGTTTTCACGCCGGCACGCTTGGGTTTGCGAGTGTGCGAGAAGGAACGTCGGCAGGTAAGCTCACCATGAAGCAGCTCTGCATGCATCACAGCAACACCTGTTACCGTCTCTCTATGCGTCTCCTGTGGGCTTTGCGCTCAAGCCAAGCAGACAAACTGTTGTTCCCTCAGGAATGACTAACTACCTCAGCTGTCTGATTCATGCAAATTCAGCAGCTGGATCTAGACTGCAATGGTAATCAGGAAGTTATTACAACCAATAGAAAAAAACCTCCTGTTACTTATGACTCACCTTTAAGGTCAGGTGATTATTGAAGAATGTTGTTCAATTATTTTTTTGGAACTTTTATAATAAGGAAAAATCTCCTTGTTGTGCTATGTATTATAAAAATCATTCATCATTATAGTCCATAAAATTCAAAACTTTGAGGAAATCCTGGAAATTTCCTTGCTTCGTTTATTTATTAGATTCATAAGGATGTCATGTTGGTTCAGCACTAAGAAAACTGCCATCACTGCTTTGTCCAAAGGAAACAGCTTGTGATCAGCAGCAATCCTAGGTAGTGAAAACCCTACATGTTAAAACAACAGTTCAGCAGGGGGTTATGTACTGTATTGTTTCTTGGCTGGGATAAGTGACTTCCTGGAGTCTTTGCAAGTTGACTGGCAAATGGTCATGGCCAAGAAATCTCCACAAGTTTTACAGGTGATGAAAGTTGATTTGGGCAAAGCAAAAGCAGCTTTTTCCCCTTTCCAATCTTTATGCTTAGCTAAGCTATCCAGTTGCTGAGGGCAGCTTCCCAGGTTGGATTTGGAATGCAGACTCCCTCTCCACCTTCCCTTATCCCTTAAGAATCCTGCTCCAGGCATGCATTTATATGCCACCACTGCTTGTCATTAAATTTTGTCTTCTCTCTCCTAAAGTTTGTTTTTTGTCACAGCCTCTATATGTTCTCCCTTTTTCCCCTCTTCTCTTTCTGCTTAACCCCCCCATCCAGCTATGGCAGATGACGTTCCCCTTTGAGCTCGGTTCTGCTGTTTAAATAAAGCATGTGGTAAAGCATGTAGTATGAATCTTCTCATGTAACTCTGAGTGGAAAGGGAATAAATTTGCTATTAAAAAAAGCCCCAAAATATAAATGCATTAAAATGATATGCCTTTTTTCCATTTCAAGGTCATCTCCTTGGGCAGCACTGCACCAGTTACAAAGTTGATGCTATTTTCAGATCTCCCTGTTAAAGTCCCCTATTAACCACTTTTCACTTCTCTGTCAGGGATTTTATCATCAACCTACAATTTGTGCACACAACAGACATCAACGTGTAAAACGAACCCACCTATCACGTCATAGATCATCACTGGTGATCAGAGCTGGTTCTCCTGCTACAACCAAGAGACCAATCATCAGTCTTCTTTACTAGAAAAGCCGGATATCTGGTGCAGAAGCGCAGCCAGGAGTGTGCTTTTTAAGATGTGCACTGTTATTTCATCCCCCAGGGTCAGACTGTCAATATGGAGTTCTACCCAAAGGACAGAGTTACTTTCCATCTAGTGCTTTGAAAAACACAGTATTGTAGCCACAAAATGTCTCTGTTCATCAGCTGCTCTATATATTGGATGTGCCTCCCTGTGACTGTCTTTTCCCAAAAATAAAAATTCAAGTTTGACGCCCGGGGTCTTGACACGCTAAAGGAGATCCAGAGTGCATCGTAAATGCAAGTGGTCTGCAGCCGTGGTGTAAGTGGTGCAGCACTGCCTAAAGAGATTTCTCTGAGGGAGAATTTAGCTTAAGTCTCAAAGTTAAGTCAGGTGTTGACTTTTTGATGTGTGTAGTCAAAAAACTTTATGATTGCACCTCATGGCATTTAAAAACCCAGGATCTCTCTCTCTCATTAATTTTAACTGTCCAGGTAATACAGAACTGCATACCTGGTGGTGTAGTCAAAGCTATTAAAATAATGCCATTATTATTAAACTTGTAAAATGACTAAATAAATAATGGGTTGATTTCATGATGAGAAGTTTGGAGTGGCTACTCAGACAACTTTATTTTTTTCCAAAAAAGCAAGAAATGCTCAAGAAGTGCTGAACTTAAAGATTTGCTTTTATTGGTTCAGGGTTGTAAGGTAAGTTCCTAATGCCAGTATATATTTCCAAATGCTACATCGCAATCATCATTCTACAGCAGTGGTAGACAAGGTTTCTTGGTCCTGACTATATGCTGGAAGTGTGGCATATGTCCTTCATTTCATGTGCATAACGCTGAGGTGCTTACATCATGCTGCAAAACAAATATACTGGCACTGGGGGTAATGGTGCGTCTAGCTCCATTTTCCAGCACTGCAGTCATGTCTGCCTCTCTCTGCGCTGGCTCCAGGAGGGCCTAGCAGCTTAACAAGCCTCTTGGGGACCCAGACAGCAGAGAGGAGATGATTTTACCTCAGGACACAGTCTGACAGACCCATACACACAAACATGCACGCACACGCGCACACAGACACGCACACAACACACGCTGGGCAGTCAAACAAGTGGATTTAAAAATGCACATTCACAAGGCTTCAGATACAGTTTATACACCCACACAAAAACTCATATTCCTTGTTGCCTAGGCTTACTTTGTAGCTATGTGTGCAGCAGGGGGTTCCTCTTGTATGTTCAGGCCTTTCAATACAACACCACAGCTCTATAATCCACCACCTAAAGCTTAATAATCATTGCAGTTCATGCTGTAAAATTGGCTGCTTTTTAACAGGCGTGACAGGATGGAAACCATTCAATCCCCTGCGGTAATCTAACTTGAGTTCAGATGTTTAGAGATTCTCCATAACCATAAGTCACATAACAGACACTCCTACACAAACCAACCACGGATCGCAGAGAGGCCAGAGTAAAGCAGTAATTTCATTTACATCCACCAGATGAATGTATGCTGCTGAGGTCAACATTCATAGACTGGTTACTGTAGTATCTGACATGTGCTGCGTGCCAGCAGAAAATTATAGCAATCAATAGGGGCTGATTGCCGATAGGTGCTAGGGTTTTGCTAAGAACAGCAAGATTAGGCGGTCAATGAAGACAGAAAGAAAAACACAAAAGTGAAGATTTATTTTCCAAAGGAAAGCAAAAAGGAGTTTGAAGTCACACTAAGCAAGGATTTCATTCTTTACAGGGCAAAAGGAAATGCAGATTTTGCGGTTAAACCCAGGCTAAACTTGTTTTTAAGAGGTTTTCATATTCTAAAAATGCTGACCTTTTAACCAAATTGAGGTCACTTTAAACCTCAATGTGTAGATCATCAAACCAGCTCTTACAGGATTTTGGTTCTGTACGGCTCCAAATATAAAGAATCATCATCACACCCAGTTCAAAGTTAGTTTACAGCAAAATCCAAATTGTCATTCAAAAAGTACAAAAAGCAATCTGGAGGCCTGCTTGTACGTACTGAAAGTAGCTCACGAAACAACAAAAAGTGGCGGGAAAGTAGAGAGAAGAGCCATGCAGAAAAATGTGACTCGGGAGTGCAAGAAAAAAAGTTTAAGACAGGTACATACACAAAACTTTACCTTCACAGATTCGGTCCAGTCGCTGTCTCTTCACTTTGTGTTTGTCAGTCATTGACATGGCGTCAAACGCGGCACAGCACAGGACGGCAGGGCTCGGCTCCGCACAGCAGGGTATCTCTCCTCCTGAGCCACCAATACTGACAAGGTTCAGACTCCTAGTGCACTGTCAGCACTACTCCCCGGGGCATACCGCCTCGGCACATACACCTACACGAAAGGCACAAACACAAAGACACTTGGTTTAAAGCAACGCGGGCACACACACACACACACACACATGTAGTTACTGTATATACACACATTGATGTAGAAGCACAAAAAAAATCTGTGACACAGGAATGCATTAAAGAGTCCTTGACTACAAAGTCCCACAGCCTCTTCTCCACAAAGAGTCTGGGAAGCTGCAGGCAATAGATATACAGGAAATCAGTGAATCACACACAGCTTCACACACATGCACTCAGACACTGCTGGTGACAAAGTGCTCCATTTGCTCTAAAAAGTGACAAAACTTCAGTGCTCTAAAAGCTCCACTTTTCCCCTGTTTGAAGTGTGTTTTCTTTCCTTGACAAATACTCGTGTGAAGCTCCATCTAACTTGTCACTCATCACATTTCTTATTGATCACTGTGACATTTGAGGTATCTCAACTCAGTCTGTCTTCTTCCCTTATTTTGCCGTCAAAGTTTTTCAAAACAAAGCAAGCGCGGAAATTCTTAGTCTGACGACAGTCGATGCGAAGCGCATGCGAAGGAAGCTGATAAGACTCGAGAGGGGAAATTTATCATCTGATAAAGTGACGCGTTGAACCTGAAGGTGGACTGTCATGTAATGACACGTTCAGACCAATAGAGGGTAGTTCGAATCTACCCGAGAGAAACACATGTTCTTGTTCACTATACGCATCCGCACAATACAAAGCCAGATGATTACTGAACTTCAAATAACTTTGGCTTGGCCTCGATTTGGCCTTGCAGACATAATCACAGTTGCCATTTCAGATAAAGAGAAGTTTGTAACTTTGAGCCGTCTGAAAATGTAACCTGACAAAGCCTTTTTAATTCACTATCACTCACAGACATGCAGCCAATTCTTTGTACAACTGCATCTTTGTTACAAAGGAAAACAGAAGAGTGTGCTTTTCTTTGCATGCAGCACATAAAGAGCGAAGAAAAGCATCTGAGTCACAACAAGGATTAAACGTTCTCTCCCTCAAAACGCTCATATCCCACATTGTGCTCATCCAGGACTCGAGCCTGAGGCGCCTTTGCTCTCAGAAAGTGCTGAGATCGCTGAAATGTCTCTTTGTGTCAGAAAGCATCACAGCAAAGTCACTACACAAAGTCTTCGTCGGTCCTGCGTGGTCAAAATCGAGGGTAAAAACACGAGAAGGTAAAGATTTCATATGATTTCATATTTGAGCCGACCTGCGCTGATTCGTTAGAACTGGCTAGTCAGTTCTGAAACTACATGCTACTGTGGGTGGTGCTGAAATGTGACATTATCAGGACACCTCTGCACATATGGGACCATGCAGAGCTATCACACCAGGAGGTATACAGACTTGTATGCAGGCTTTCTCTAAGGAGAAAATCCTCCACATGTTCCCATTTAAGCGTATATTGCCACACCATTTTCCCCCCTCTAAAACTGCCTTTTTCTGTTTATCAGCCTCCTTTAATGATTTCAGTTCTGTCCCTTTATGGACTTTTGCAAAACTTAAATGTCTACATGACTATTCTAGCTCTTAGCCAGATGTATTACACCATCATTAATGCTTAAAGATCTTTAGCAGGTCATAAATGCAACAACATACAACCTGAGACCGTCCACATGAATAAAGAAGGGCCCTTTAAAAAGAAAAATCAAAGAAATCCCTGCAGAGGTGGCTGCAGGCTAATCATTTTCCTGTTCAGCTGAGTAATCTTGAAGTTACTGTCATGGCAGAGAAAAGAGTGATTTTGACGAGAGGAAGCCGCACACGAGGTTACTTCCAGGGTGCCTTTTTTAACAATATGGTACTCTGGCTGGAGTATGTTAACTGCTGCTGGAAGGCCTCACCCTGTTACTTCATTTCAGTCTCCTCTCAGTCCCTCCTCCCGCTCCCCTTTCATCTGTCCATCTCTCTGTAGTGCCGCTGCCTCTGAGGTCTCTCGCACAGCGTTATCAATCACCGGCCCTTGTTCCAGGGCCATCCACTTGTGTGTGTGTGTGTGACATAAAGAGTGAGAGTAACAGAGAGGGTCGAGAAAAGGAGTATTCACAGAGGCTAACGAGAGCCACACAGAAACCAAGCCTTCCCCATCTTTATGCCTGTTTCTCTTCTGTTAGATAGTCAACTATATGCAGGGGTTTGAAAACGGGTTCATTTAAAAAAAAAAAAAAGAAAAACTCACATGAC
>VOQK01011052.1:9492-28065 GCA_015052645.1 Benitochromis conjunctus | reverse complement strand
GGGGGGGGTGTGGTGGGGGGGGGGAGGGGGGGGGGGGGGGGGGGGGGGATGTCTGCACGGAAGGGAAATGTCAATAATTTACATAAATCAAGAAAAGAGGGACAGGGGCAGATGGTGGAAGACTCTGTGGCATTCATTTTTAAAAACGTGCCACTTTCCACTTTGTCAGACAAAGAATGGCAACAGACTTTCTGTGTGTGTTTGAGAGAGAACGAATGACGAAGGAAGGTAAAAATATAAAAAACTCAAGAGTGAAAGCCTCCACAGTGCACTCATTGACTGGTTAAAAGCTGGACAGTGATGTTTTCAGCTGAAAAAACTGGTTTATGTTTTAAAGAATGTGAGATTTATAAAGTAAACCTATACTACAGATATGAATATGGTTAAAATGGATGTATTGTGTAGTACATGACAGCAGGCATGCACTCTTCCTATACTAATCCTGTGTTTCTCTTCCTCCATCCTGCTGTCACACACAATCATGTAAACAATTTACACTGAGGGTATTAGCGTGGTGCTGCAGCCTTCTACCTGGCCCCTGCTGTGTGGTGCTGGCAATTATCCACTTTACAAGGCAGCACTTCATCAGAGATTTACGCGAGAGCCGTGGTCTCTGCCACTTTGAGCCCTCCGTCTGACCGCCCGGGTTTGGCTCTTTCCCATTGGCATCCGGCAGCAGACCGCCATCGACCGCCTTCTCATCTGCCTGAAGACAGAAAGAAACTGTCCTCTGAGAGAGAAAAGAGAAGCAGACACACCTGATTTTAAAGAAGTAGCCACGCTTTAAACCAGGAGAATAAAACAAAAGCCCCTCTCTGTAGGTGCAAGTAAATATACCAGGTGTAATTATTTCAGGCTGTAAAATAGAGTCGCTGTTAACTGTGGCGTCTCTCTTTTACAGCGAATTAATTGTTTAATATTTTAGTATTTTAGTCACAAATTAGATTTTACAGAAAGTATTTCTCATTTTTAATAACAATTACAGCTCTGCAGATCTTTTTTTTTTGTATGGTTTAGCTCAATTTAGTTCTCTTCAATGCCATTAATAGCTGAAAATGACTAAATCCATACAAACACAGTCAGCAGTTAGCCGGTGAGAAATAGCTGAACATTTAGCAGCTAACAAACCTGAGCCAATGACCACCAAAGACTTTAAACAAGAATCAATATCTGACCTACATTTATCAAGTGGACACAAATGAATGTTAATGTGTTGCTTAAAGGAGGTTTAATGATTTTATCCGCTTCACCAGAGCCTAAAAAGCTTCACCAATATACTCGATGTCTAGGATGTTGTCTACAATGGTTAATATGGAAGGACATAGCTGTAACCAATAGTAATAACAAGCTGGGATTGGCACATGGATGAACAGACTTTGGCACACATAAACAAAGAACTGTGCTGCAGAGAGTGTACAGTGCTAGCGCGGATTAGAACTGATGTGGATGTTTAATGGTGTAATGGTTTGGAAATCACAAGCTGCATCCACATCTATATTGTTGGAAAACTAACTAAAATAAAAATAGAGTAGAAATACCCTCAGTTTTAGTACCTGCTAGTTTGGCAAAAATGTTATTAGAACTTGCCCGATGAGGCTTTAATGGACGTGGTTATTGAGAATTTCTTACCTCTGACATATCCCCTCCATACAATAATAATGAAAATGACTAAAGGTAGCACAGAAACCAATAAAAAAAAGAAACATTACTAAGAATTTTTTTTAATAACTCTGTTATCTGCACTCTCATGAACTTTTCACATGCTAACTGAGGCCTGTACAATCTGAGCTTTATGTCCACATTTTATTATTCTTTGCAGTTTCTTGGAGCATTGCACAGTCTGACCTGTCATCTTGAATGTTTTCAACTTGTGAATAATCGTTTTCACTGTATAATGTTGGATCTCTGCGTTAATGGCCTTATAACTCTTCCCAGATTGATGAGCAGTGACAGTTGCTTCTCCAAGGTCATTGCTGATGCACTGACATTAACACACACCTGAATGCTTCAGACCAGCAAACTGCAGATAATTTCTGTGTTTTTAGTGGCGACCTTAACTTTCTTTTTCACGTGACAGAACTGAAAAACGTCTCCTGTAACAGGAGTGCTTCTGGGAACAATGGCACAAAAGCTCTCATGTTACCACCGCATTATATCATCGCGACTCACACATTCAGTGTTTTTGCATCACGTGATGTATCAGTAATGTAATTCACATTTCTGATTTTAAGCAGCACAAATTGTGTACTGTGAAATAACATAAGAGCAGTGCTTTTTTTTTTTGGCGTTGTCTTTTTTGTTGTTTTCATTCTGAATGTGTTCTTTGGGCACGATCTCCCAACCTATCAGTGCTACTGTACCACGCGCTTTTAAGAAATGTAACTCTGCTTGCGTATCCTTTCCCACAAGTTTAGATTGAGAAGTTTCTTCTCCTTTCCCTTTAACTCTCTGCACACTGCATGAATAATACAGCCATTAGATGTTATTGTTTAGAGGACATTTAGATGAAACTATTAAGAGTGTTGTAGAAAACACACCCAGAACAACTGTCTGGGGAGTTCCTCTGTCCCCTATTTGAATATGGAAGGATGCTAAATCATGTTAGCATCATTGCTGTTGCTCAATAATTCACACTCCTTAAAACTTCATCAATAAAAGATCAGAGTGGACGGCCATGGTGAGGTGAAGGATGACTAAGAATAAAAAGAGTGATATCTACAAGGACCACCCAAAAACCACACATAGCCTACATACACACAGACATGTTGTATGCAGTGCCAGTCACACGCTCACATTTAAAAATGCATGACTACACATTTAGCAGTCTCATACATAAATGCAGCGTATAGCCTTCTGGCACGTCTAAAACGGTCTCCTCTGACCTGAAATCTGATTTTACTCCGCCCGAATTGAAATAAATTCAACAATCACATAGACATCATTGGAATTTACACATTTATTTACCTTCAAAAGGTAAACAAAACATCATTAGATAAAATGATGAACTCACATTCTGCTCTAGTGGATCTAAAAGGAGGTTATTTTAGGTCTTCACATCCGAGGAGCTGCATTATTAAAAGAGCGATGCTCCGTACGATCATCTACGTGGTTGTGAACTCTCTGGCCATCGACCTCCACTGAGCGTCACATATGTTACCTTTTTGCATGCACACGCACCTGCATGCAGACATGAGCTCACACGCAGTGTTGGGCCGTGTTTTTGGTATCTTCGAGACTGGCTTGCAGTGCTGCTGCCTGCACATGTTTTTGCCTTGTGTTTGAGCTCAGTTCATGAACAACAAATGAGTATTACTGTTAGTATTCTCCTTGAGGGCAGGATAGTAAGCATTAAAGTTTTAAACAGCCAGTCGGTAGAAGGAAACAAAAATCTAATTTAGAATGTACTTAAATAATGAAGGGTACTCTGTTCAAGTAAATCTACTTTTCAGGGTGAAATACTTTAGGTTTTGCTCCACTACAGTCGTCCAAATCTCTAGATATTAAAATGATTAATAAATAAACCATAAGGAGCAAAAAATATCATCTAATCAGCTGCAACATGTTTGAGGAAACATAACAACATCAATAACTGAATATAAAATTCATTACACTCTGCATAGTCGTATAATGTCTGTTACAGTTTAAAAGGGCTTATTTTACCTTTAATACTTCATGTGTAGTTTTCAGATAATACCAAAAGGTAATAGTTACTCCATAAGTTGGAATATTGATTTTGGAGTACTGTAAAAGAGCATTGATGGATTTCTGTATCATTAAAATATCACTAAATTACATGTTCCAGTCCTCTTTCTTTCAAATGTTCACTTAAGTTGTGACACTTTTTAGCGCTGATAAATAACCAGGAGGTCAGAGCATGTGCGCTAGGACAGGTAAGACTCTGCAGTAGCATTATTGTGATTAATCGGTCTGTGTGCCGGGCAAATCTTATTCAGCAATGAGAGAAAGTAACAGTCAAAGTGATAAATGCTCACCCTACCTGCATTGCGTCTGGATTCAACTTGCTGTTTTGAGGAAAAAGATCACTGCGACCTTCCGTCTGCACTCCTCAGATGAGCTGCAGCCGCTTGCAGACACAGAGAGACATCAGATATTTAGAGGAGGAGGAGCAGAGCTGCTCAGAGTCCTGCGCTCACAAGCTGAGCTGAAGATAAACACTACACAGTTGTGATCATCACATCCAGCGTCGCAGGACAACACCTCTGAAGAAAAATGACTGAGTCATTGATCTAAGGGAAGAGTCGTGATCTCCAGCAGATACCGAAAAGTGCCGGAGCTCGTCTCAACAAGTGAACAATTTATAGAGGTGCAGAGGCAGGGAGGTGTGGATGAGCTGTTTACATTGTGACAAATGTTATTAGAAGTTCCAGACACATTATAACCTTCAGCACTGGTGTGCGAGTCCGGTCCAGTCTGCGTGCCTCTCTGAGGAAATTTAAAAAATATTGCTGTGTTGTCTGTATGCTCCTGCTCAGATATCATAATGAAAAGATTATTATGTACAGACATTCATCTATAAGGGCTTCTAAGGATTTCTCACTTGTAATCAGAGTTTGGTTTTGTGGCAAATATCTGCTATAGTGGGAAAAATATTTCACATTCAGTTTCAGAGGATGAAAGCAAACAAAATGCACTATCTAGACAAGAGCATCTACATCAGAATATGAATAATTATCATTTTAGTTACTTAGAGGAATTATTTTGATCATTCTAGAGCCGTAAATAGAAATATTATGATATTTGAGTGCTCGTTGATTAAATTTCTTCTTGTCAAATGATGTCAGGTCATAGAAAAAAAAAAAGGCTGCAAACTATAATGTTCAGTGTGTAGGTTTGTAATAGGCTGAAAACACATGATTTGCAACATTCCTTCATTTTGACATTGAAATGTGAAATTATAGCTCTGTTCCCTGCACGAGGTTCTATCTATGGTATCGTGTCAACTTGAAAGGTAAATGAATACAAGTACAGGAAGCTTCCTAAAATATACTCTGATACTGCATCTGTTAAAGTACTTCATCTGAAATTCTCTGAAAGTCAGACTGACACACACGCACGCACGCATGCACGCACACACACACACGAGGGTTTATAACAAGGTGAAAACCACTGATTAAACTCAAGAAGGTCGGATTAGATTTAAAATATCTAAAGAGACTCCACAGTTCTGAAAACAACATTCTCTGTATAAAGTACATATGGAGAAGGAAACATAAACAGTTCATGTCTTGATGCGTGCTCAATCATCCAGGTAAGTAAATCCCAAAAACCTGACTCTGTTCATCTGGACGTAGCGTTCTCAGTGGGAGAAACGTTTCATCACTCATCCAAGTGACTTCTTCAGTCTCGGCTGACTGCAGGTTTCCTCAACAGTACAGTACATTACACAATGACTGAAACTAGCACCACTGAAGGAACAATGGGCTGGGAGGTCAGTTCCTTCATCATTAATATGCAAATTGTCATGACCATTGATCAACAACTACTGATCAAGGCCCACTGATCAAAGACTATCGATTCAGTGGTGCTAGTTTCAGTCATTGTGCAAATGTACTGTTTATAAGGTTGGAAACCTGCAGTCAGCTGAGACTGAAGAAGTCACTTGGATAAATGACGAAACGTTTCTCCCACTGAAAACGCTACGTCCAGATGAACACAATTAACTTTTTGGGATAAACACCTCATGATGTGAAGCTTTTTGCATCATCTGTCAGACATGGTGGAGGCGGCGTTATGATATGGACACGTATGGCTGCCAGTGGAACTCGTTCACTAGTGTTTATTGATGATGCGACTGCTGATAGAAGTCACAGGATGAAGTCTGACGTGTACTCGGCCATACGCGGCTCAGATTCAACCAAATGTTGCAACACTGAACAGACTGAGATTCACAGTGTAAATGGATTGTGAGCCAAAGCAACCCAAGAGTTTTTCAAGGCAAAGAAGCCAGATACTCTGCAATGACTAGGTCAGCCACCTGATCTCAACATGATTTAACCTGCCTTTTAGTTACTGAAGACAAAACTGAGGGCAACAAGACCCACAAAGAAGCAGCAACTGAAGGTGAGCACATGAAAGGCCTGGCAGAGCATGTCAAGGCCAGAAACACAGCAGCTGGTGATGTCCATGAGTTCTGGGTAGACTTTTGCCATACCCTTCACCCTGTAGATAAGGGAAGGGAGAGGGAGAGAGCAAGATAACGACAGATTAGCAGGTTAGCATTACAAATAACTGTTCTTAATCATTCAGAACTGGAATATATATCGATTTTAATGACACATGTCTTTGATGTTGCAAGTGAGGATAGAGCTGGCCGGTAATATTACAAACTGGAATCCAGTAGCATTTAGCAGAGAGTGGTCAGCCGGGTGAGTGAAACGGGTGAGGGAAGAGCCTTTTGTCTTAGAGGAAAACATCCCAGCCTGCATCCACACACTTCATCATTCTGCAGGTAAGGAAAGGGGGAAAGAGAGTGAGAAGAGCAGAAGAGAGACAGAAGAAAGAGACAGAGCAAGAAGGAAGAAGACTAAAAGAAACTGGATCTGGCAGCACCATGACACTTTTATACAGAGAATTAATGTTTTTAGAAGTAGGAGAATGTTCTCATGGTATCCAAGAACACTAAAGAAATTAAGTATACGCCATGCATCAAAGAAACACAGTTTATCAACACGCAGTGGGAAAACTATCTCATAAATCTTTTTGGATTTATAAGATGGTGATTCTGTGGCTGCTTCACATTTTACATGCACACATATTGATTCGTCCAACAAAGTAAACCCAAAGAAAAACCCAGGTCGCATATGCTGCATTAGTTATGTTGTGCAATGGCTGGAAAGAGAAGAAAGCTGGTGTGATATGAAACTTTTATCTGCTCTATTCCACATTCATGATGAGGCTTTGGTGGAAAAAATAATAAAATGATGGCACTGAGTGTAATTAACCTGTAACCTTCAGGAGTCCCTAATAAAAATATGACCATGACAACATCTTCCAAGCTGCTCGGGGATGCCGCACATCATTAACACAGGGGAGGGGTTAAGGGTTGTTGAGTTAATTAAGATGTTAAAATGCCTCGATGTTACGGTTCCTGGAAGACTCGTGGGTCAAAAAATTTGAGTGGGGTGAATGAAGAAGTTCTAGTCTGCCACATCGCACTCGTTAAAAACCATACAGCTATCCCGCAAAACTCCAGCAGCAACTTTGGTATCTCACTTAATAAAAGACAAATCGACAGGGAGGCTGTGGAAGTAAAAGGCTGAGGGGAAGAGGATAAAGACATCGTGGGGGAAGGAATCTTTGTATTCCTGGAAATGCTCCTCTTGCTGCTGCTTAAAAAAAATACAATGCAGCGTCCAACATGGCCAAGATCCTGTGTCTAAACAGACACTGAAGAAACCCATGCCTGCAGCTTTTTAATAATAGCTTTAACAGATTGTTTTGAACAGAATACTTGTGATTTATAAGCTATTTATTATACGTATTAGCGCAAAAGACAGTACAAAGCGAGTCTTCAAAGGACAAATATAATTTTTCTTTCAAAGGCTGCGCTGATTTTATTATTAGTTCCTCTGTATTTTCATTCTATTAAACCTTTGGGGAAAGTGTTCAAATGTGATCTTTGCTATGAGGCTGTATAACCTCATCTGCATCATGTGTACGTGTTTATCCTTTGATACTCCATCTAAAGCTTTGGATATATACTAATAATATTGCAGAAACAGGTAGGCTTGCCTCTTATACTCACAGACGAGTATCAGCGGATATTTGTGTCAGAGCTGGAGAACAAAAGGGCGGATATGTGCATAAATGCGTGCAGCCATGCATGTGAGTGTTTGTGGCAAATTTAGAGAGGAAAAAAAAAATGCAACATTCATGAGGCGAGAGAGAAAATAAAAGAAACTCCCACACGCACACATGAAGCACGTCCGCACTGAGCACACACCCTCAATTAAACTCGGAGCTCATGTGTAAGGCACCAGGGAGACTGGAGGCTCTCTGGAGCTTGTGCTGCTAAAAATAACTTAAGTGTCTACAGCAGTGAGGCAAACCTGTAGGAAGATAAGAGGCGCAAGGACAGCCGGTGTAAAAATACAGAGGAGAAGAAAGATGTGATATGATTTTTCTTAAACTGGGATTCCTGACAATTACCTGACAATATTCATAAGGAAATAAAATAGAACAAATTCAGAGATAAATACTCGCAGTCCAGTTGTTTGCATCATAATTGATGCTCTGATGACTCTACTGTGATGACCACCTATACCCAAATAACTATACACTTTAGCATGACGTTGTGTCACGATGCATTGGACTGTACATGGTCAGCAACAATACTCAGGTAGACTAGCTTCTGCTCAGATGCTACTAATGGGCCAAAAGAAAATATCCTGCACACCATCTTCTGCTGCTTTAGCACATTTGCTTGAAGGTCCAGTGTGATCACAGATGCTCTTTTGCATACCTTGGTTGTAATTAGTGGTTATTAGTGTCACTGTTCCTATCAACTTGAAGCAGCCTGGCCAACCAGCACTTTGTTTACCTGTAAAACTCTGATTCAATGCAAGACAATTTTCTGACATCCTTTCGGTGCTGGTTCCTGCTTTCGACCCATCAACTGTTACAAAACCATTAAAAAAAATGGGTTTACTTAATCACAGCTGTTGTTTACCCACTTATTATTATAAATTTGATCTTCATCTTATTGATCTGTAATAAGTTTAGTTTTAGTTTAAGTTTCACTTTGGACACCAGATGTCCCTATTGCTCATAACACAGAGAACAGGCAGAGAAAAGGCTCCTACCAGCTGACTGAAAAGTTTCCTAAAAGAAAACTAGGACGTCTTCAGGTATATTCATGTCATTCATCATAGGAGCAACATGGTTCTAAGTGTAATTTACAGAAAGTGCAACAATCAGCATATCGCCACACACAAGACAGACTGATTTAACCCTTAAGCCTACTTGGAAATCCTTGAAAGTTCTTCCAAACCTTGCAAAGTGCCCCTAAGTACACTTAAGGGTTAAACAAACAAACAACCAAGCAAACAAATAAAAACAAACTCTCACTCAGTATAAACATCTGTGCAATCCTGCTGTGCTTTTACTCACCTGACCTGCGATTATGTTGCACTAAATAATCCCAGCATGTCTACGTTTACAGTGTCATTAGCCTGATGTAACATCCTGTAATATTTAGTCGGCCCATGTGGAGCTGCTGATACGAGTCTTGGCAAGCGAAACACAAATTTTTCACTCAGCTTGGATTTTTAAATAAGCTTTACTGGACGTTATGTTATTATATCCACTTTGGATAAAGAGTACTCTGTCTGTTGTGGAGCTTTCTTTGCTTGCAATTTTGAATGATACCCTTCTACCTTTTACTTACTTGGCAGAGATCGTGGCCATAATTAGAAAGATGAAATCGCTGTCTACTACTGACAGATGTTTTTCTGCTTTCTCCCGCTAACACTCACTCACGGCAAGAGCTCACACAGTCACATCCACTGGATTTACATTTTTCTTTAATTACTCTTAGAGCAGATTAAGAGTTCAGTGAAGTCGGACTTTACATGCGCAGACTTTACTAAACAAATATGCCAAGAAAAGAATATCCATGGTCCGCCTCAGTTTCCTGACTGACGTCAGTCTGGGGGAAAAAGGGGGGCCTCTGAGATCCCCTCACTATCTGATCTGCATGTGAGAGGCTCAGGCTGCCTCTGCACCACCCCCTTGTTTTCCCCACAGCAACAGGAAAACTGGAGGCCAAAGAGAGCAGCCACACTCTGTAGGAGAGGAAGGACTCAGAAGTCCAGCAGTACAGTAAGAACAAAGGAAGACACTAAAGGCAAAGGAATGAACAAGAATCAGAAAGAAGTGAAGAAAATCCAGTCGGTCTATCTGCAGAACCTGGAGAAAGTGAACCAGGGGATAAAGCCGGACAAAAAAAGTTGGAAACCTAAAGAGGGGGACTTTGCTGTGCAAACAGCAATGGAAAAGCTGCGACAGCCTCCCATAGCTGGACAAGTAGCTAAAAGCTCGGCTCACAGAATCAGCAGAGACCTGACTTGCTCCATCTGTTTGGATCTTTTCAAGCAGCCAGTGTCCTTGCCCTGTGATCACACTTTTTGCCAGGGTTGCATTGAGGGTTACTGGGCAGGGCCACGGGGCACCGGGCAAGGTGGAACAGGCTCCTGCCCTCAGTGCAGGAAGGTGTACCCCGGACCGAGCTACAGACCCAACCGTATTGTGGCCAACATAGTGGAGAGTTACTGTCAGGGTCTGGAGGAGAGTGGGACTGGACCCTGCCTGCCAGATGCCGGGGTGCCTGAGAGGACTCCTGCACCGGTTGCACGCTGTAGCCGACACAGGGAGGAACTGAAACTGTATTGTGAGGAGGACCAGGAGCTGGTGTGTCTGGTGTGTGGCATCTCCCAGGAGCACAGAAGTCACACCATGGTGTGTGTCCAGGAGGCAGAACAGAAGTACAGGGTGAGTTAAGCTTTAATGAAGTGGCTGTCAGCAGTTAAATGTTCAGCAGGAAGTCAACATTACTGTTAATGGGGTTTAAACTGTTTTTGCTTTTATAAAGATGTAGACTTGGCTGCATATTTCCCAAAAACAACTTCTTCTGGTATCGCAAACATGCATCCGCTTGTGTTGTTCATCATTACAGAGTGTCCCGGGTTAGGCCTAAAGCAAAAGTAAGCTGTAATTTATCACGCTTCCCATTGGTTTTTCAACAAATCAAACTAGACAAGACATTGAATTTGAAGGCGTCAGTATGTTTTGATGGGCAGCACAGTGGTGCGGCGGTTAGCACTGTTGCCTCAGAGTGGTTTGAATCCACCGTCTGACCGGGGCCTTTCTGTGTGGAGTTTGCATGTTCTCCCTTTGTGTGCGTGAATTCTCTCTAAGTACTGCCTTCCTGCCACAGTCCAAAGACATAGATAAGGTGTGACTGGTTGCCTCTGTGTTAGCTCTGCAACAGATTGGCCACCTGTCCAGGGTGTACTGCGCCTCTCGCCCATACACAATATGTTTTGATGTTGTGTCTCTGTCCTGACAGGCATCCCTGCACAGCTCAATGGACTCTTTAAAAGCTGAGCTCAACATAGCGCTGCAGTGTGACAGAGAAGCTGAAGACGAGGTCAAGAAGCTGAAGGTGAGAGGAAACACATCAGAATCAAAACTTTGCCACTGCGCATGCTACAATCACTATAAATATCCAGGCTGACCCACTTGAACCAGAGTTTCCTGTCTCATTCCCCTCATGGATTTTTAATGCTTTTGTGTATGTGCGCACAGACTGTTTTGCTTTTTAAATGTATACACGGTCACCCCCAGTGACAATGCGCGTCTCCCACTCAGGAGCACACCGCTGATCTGAAGCAGCGCATCGAGGCCCAGTTCAGTGACCTGCACCAGTTCCTCTACCAGGAGGAGAAACTGCTGCAGGTGAAGCTAAAGACGGAGGAGCGAAGAGAGCTGATTCGCCTGGACGAGCATAAGGCCCTGCTGTGCGTGGAGATCTCCCGTCTGCAGAGGGCCGTCCATGAGATAGAGGACAAACTGAAAGAGCAGGACCCATTCACTCTGCTCCGGGTACGCTTAGCCTGTTGGTACATACAGCGCAGTTCATCTGGAAGTTATTACCAGCATGATGAGTCAGCTCTGGGGATGATTAAGCCAAAAAATGCTGAGCTCTTGATTTCAAATATGTTTCCAAAACATTTGCATCACTCTTTTGAAACAAATAGAATCAGAAGCATAATATTTGGGAAGAAAATGAGGTGTTTTTCACTCTATTATGTAGCAGACATACATTTTTGTGCCAACAGGTTAAACAGGATCCAACATCAACATTCAAGATATAACTGAGCTGGGTGTGACCGCTTTGGCTTTCCTGTTAAGTCTGCAGAGTGGTCTTAGCAAGATGGTCGATTTGATTACATCAATAAGAAAAAAACTTCAAGGGTAAAGCGTGATAAATAACAACAACGCTGTTGTAGTTTTTTTTTTTTTTTTCAAAGAAAAGATTTATGAGCTTAGACAGGATTCAGGCCAACGATCTGAGTCGCTGAGCTGTAGAAAAACGAGTTCAGTTCAGGCACCGGGCCATACTCAGGCCAAGGCAGTGGGAATTTCCCCCGGCCACAGGGAGATCCCGCAGGGTGGGATAATGTGAGGTCAGACATTGATGTAATGTGGAAAAAAGCTCTCTCTTCTTTCAGATACAGCAAAACTAATTACAGTCTTTTTGTCTCTTTTCCTGTGTTTATTCACGTGTCTCATTTCAGAGCATCAAAGCACTTCTCCAGAGGTGAGCGTGGGAAAGGGGCAGAATATTTGGTCCTTGAAAGGCTCTGTTTTTGTTCTTTGGCTTCATTGTTTGACTTTGCTTTCGTTGACAGGCCTCCACTTAAGTTTGAGAAACCCGTGTTTACACCGCCCAGTCTGTGTGAGGGCCGGTTTGCAGGGCCCCTACAGTACAGAGTGTGGAAATCTATGAAAGGAAGCATCTATCCAGGTACTTAAAAGTGATACTCAAACTCCTGAATCACTGCACTGCACAGAAACCGTCATCGAACTATCAAGCATTATTAAAGAAACACCTTTAGCCTTAAACTTCCTCTCTTGTTTTTCCTTTCTCCTCTTTTTAGTTCCAGCTTCCATCACATTTAACTCCAGCACGGCCAACCCCTGGCTCAGTCTGACTTCCTCCCTCACCTGTGTTCGATACCAGAACTTTAACCACACTGTGGAGGACAATCCCAACAGGTTTAATGCCGCCCTGTCGCTGCTGGGTAGCCAGGGCTTCACCCACGGGCGCCACTACTGGGAGATTGAGGTCTACAGCAGCACAGTCTGGACTGTGGGGGTAGCCCGGGAGTCGGTGCCCAGAAAGGGAGTCATCAAAGCCCTTCCAGCTAACGGCTTCTGGACTATCTCTCTCTCTTATGGGATTCAGTACATGGCAGGTACGTCCCCTCCAACTGTCCTGTCCCTGGAGGAGCCACTGGCCAGAATCGGTGTGTACGTGGACTACAAGAGGGGCCTGGTGTCCTTCTACAATGCAGAGAGCATGACACACCTGTACACCTTCAGGGAGACCTTCACTGAAACTCTGTATCCTTATTTCAACCTGGGCTTCCTGGACAAAGTGCATGAAAATGAGCCACTCAAAGTTTTCTTGCCAAAGATTTAACTGCTGTGAAAAAAGGAGAACAAAGGGTCAAATAGTTACCAAATATGACTAGACATGTGAATATAAAAGGTTCCTACTGTACAGATTTGTAACTGTACACATGCACCGTGAAGTTTATCTAATCAGAAATCAGAGACACTTGTACCCAAGCTTTTCTGAGTTTGCAGACCTATGAATCTACTGGCAAGCATTTCATTCCAGAGAAGAATGTGAAAGTGTCTGGTTATCTGACTGTAGTGACATTATTGCAATGTGCTGTTACGTAATCTTCTTTACGCATGATTCACTAATTCATTCAGTACTTTTTTTTTTTACTCTGTAATTAACTGACGTCCTGAATTATACTGGAGTCACAATACTTGATGATGTGATGCATTCAAGGATCATGGAGAAACTTTTTATTTCATCATAGCAAACATTAGGTTGTACCACATACTTAAATAAAAATCAATTTAAATTGTCTTTTTGTGTGTGTGTACATAATTTTGTAATTGAGAAATTTTAGCACATATTGATCAAAAGCCTGATGCACGCTGCACTACATGTGTGGCACCAAATCTTCACACAGAATACAAGATGTAAAAAAAATATCCTTAATTGTATGCCAAAGTGTGTTATTTCCTGTATTAAAATGAACCGAACACATCCATGATGATCAAACTAATTAATACTACTTTTTATGACTACCTTGCGGTACCCTTAAGAGTTCATTTGTTAATTGATTTATTCAACCACTTGCAGCACTTTGAATAAATCTTTTACACAAGTGGGTCACAAGCAAAGAACTAAAATGAACATGTTTGCAGCCTGGAACAAAAAACTGTTAACTGTCCCCTTAATGATGGTTGATTGTGCAGGGGATTGTTTTTATTGTGAAAATAAAACATAGACATTGGCACTGCAAAGTCACCCATTTCCTTTAGGCTTAATTTTTAAGCCTTAATGTTATCATTTGGGAACTGTCCATCATGCCTTTTTGGAGCAAAAAGTGATCATATTTGGAAGAATAGGTGGAGTGCTAATTCATCAGATAAAGCTAGCATGCTTGGTTAACAAACTGGATTCATAAATTGCACATGCACAATGCACACAAACATATACTTGCTAAATAGTTCTAAGTAATTTCAGCACTTACTGGGCGGCCTGAGCCACATGCAAGGCATGCTATGTCTATTTGTAACAGGCTCCAGCAGTAATAACACAGCAGCTGGAGGTCCCCGAACTCCAGTATCCAGATTGATGAGTTAGCTATAAAGTGATTCACCCACCTGCAGTGATGCTGAAGGGGGAAACCGTGCACAGAGGCCAAAACCAATTTATTACCAGGCTGGAAACATGCTTCTTGCTTTTGGAGGCAGCCTCAAGTGGTTGGTAGAGGAACTGCAGTTTCTGGCACTTTCAAGTGGGTTTAATTTTCTATCTGCGTCTGCGTAATACACTCAGTTCACCCAATTAGCTTTCTGTCAGAACAAGATTACATCTGGCTCAGAAAACAAAGGGGGGGGGCATTAAGCCCCAAATAACAAGAGCAAAGCAAAGAAAGATGGAAGCCAACAAAAAAATGTGTGAAAAGATTTAAAAGATGTGCGGCACGGCACAGATGTGCAGAGGGTGTTTCATACAAAGTTACAAACAAAGCTGGATGATTCTTGTGAAAACATCTTTGCGGTAATAGATGGAGAACCATGGAGAGGTTTATCAGGGTGTTGAAGTACACACGTCTCTCAATAATTTGAAATTGGGAAAGGAAGTCAGTTGTTTGATTCACCATCAGCTTTCATAAACGTAACTTTGTTCACAACAAAAATCAAACATTTGTCCAAGATGTCAGCGTCCTGTCAGTGATGATGCAGCTGTGACCACGCCCAGCAGGTAAGACGCTGCATGCATTTATGGCAAGTTCGGCATAGGGAAAATTTACCAATTATAGTAGAGAATTTTAAGGAATCATTTTTGATTGGATGAAAAAAAAAACAAGAAGCGTAACTGCTGTGAAGCAGCAACAAGAAGCTGTAGAGGAAGGCTGATATGCAAACTAAAAAATTAAACAAATTCAATGCAAAGCCAGATAAGAATATAATCTTAAAGAAGAGATTAGGTATGATTCATGAACACAGTTTTGCTGATTTCCATACATATTAAGTTAATTTATCAAGTAGTATAATACATCAAACTGCATTACATCCATTAGAAGTGATCGAGGTTTCAACCTCAGACAGAAAAAGGTCACACAGTGGAAATTATGATTAAAATAAAAAGGCAAACTATATCACAATATATACATTTTACATTTTAAAACAGCGCTATGAAGTAATCAGCTCATTACAAGTGGTGCGATTGTATGTTTATATATGAAATAATTCAAACTTTTATGCTACACAGCTATATGATGATGAAGAGTGAAGATGTAATGTCTCTGCATGGCTTCACTCGAGCTAACAGAAGTCAATGTAAAGCGTGTGGGCTGTTGTTTGTGGTATCAACCCATGCATTCACTCCTCGCCAGGAAATGGGTGTGACCAACCAAATGCTAGGGGTGAAGTCTCCATTTAGGTTTGGGAAGGTTTGGAAAGTCACTTGCTTGCGTGTAACGTGTCCTGGAACTTTGTGCTCGTGTAGCGTACATGAAAGCCTTTTTTATTGATGCTGTCATCTGAGTGAAATTTTAGAACAATGGAATCTCCGGCTGAGTACACGTCCTCTGGGGCCTGAGAAAAAAAAACAACAGATACAGACTAATAAATAAATTAAAAAAATTGAAATTAGTGAGCGAGACTGATTTTATTCAGCCCTACCCCAGATCCGCAGTATCGTCCCAGCCTGGGAGACTTGGTGTCAGCGCCGTCATACAGCTCCACGTAATCGTATCCGCAGTCAGCCTCCTCTTCAATTTCAAACACTTGGAAGATGATCTCGACACCATAACCCTTCTCAGCAGTTACCACCCACAAACAGTCAGAGCCTCCAGGGTAGTTGTTATCTCCAAACTGGGCATGGGAGTACAGATCTTTTGTCTTGACCTCCACTTTAAAGCTTCCTCCACATTCTGAGAATCCACAACCACAAAATTAGAGGGTCAAAAAGAGGAACTCGTAAACGTTAGGAAGGAATGCAGCTGAATTGTGACATTTCTGAGCTTTTATTCTGTCTTCAAAACACCATTTTACTCTATTTTTACTTGTTTTCTTTTCTTTTTAGCAGAGCAGTATTTTTATAGTCTGTTTACGACAGCGGCCCTGAGATGTAAAACACACTGCAACTTAAGAAAACACCAACAAACAGAAAACACTGTAAAAGCAATCAAAACACAAAAGTAGTAAAAGAAAATCCTACAAAACATAAGGTTAATCGAATAAAACACAAAGGAAACTGAACAAAGCACAGTCGAAGCTGATGAAAACACAATAGAAGTTGACTAAAACACAAAGAAAACTCAATAAAACAAATCTCACATGGAAGTTGAAGCAGAAACTGAATAAAACACAAAGGAAGTTCATGTGTTTTTGAGGAGACATTAGCAGCTGTGGATGTGACGGAGACCAAAACACGGCAAGGCTTTCACTGAGACATGTTTAAAGGGTTCATCGGTGTTGTGAAAAACATGCAGAGTGTTATGATTCATATAATACTGTATATGCATGTTTGCTGTTAGCCGTTTACTGTTAGCCTGTCACTCCTGCAGCTGTTCTCTCACACTGGCATTTTCCCAAAAACTTCACTTGCAAGTTTTTCCTGCTTTGTTTTTTAAATTTCCATTGTGTTTTTTTGCTATTTCTGTTGTCTTTTATTTCACTTCTGCTGTGGTTTGAGTGCTTTTGCAACATTTTTCTATTTGCATTTTGTGTTTTCTTAAGTTGCAGAGGGTTTGACCTCTCAGGGCCACTGTAGTTTGCTCACCTGCTCTGTACGAAGCCTCAAACCCTCTCTTCTGCACAGAGTTGTCTGAGAAGAAACGCAGGAACATTTTGTTGGCGGTGGAGATGACCGGAGAAGGCTTTTTGGTGCCACAAAAGCGTCCCAGACTCGCGGCACGATTGTCTCTTCCGTCATATATCTCCAGATGATCATAAGCACACTCCAGATGAGCCTCCATGTCGACCTCATTAAAAATCTGCAAATTGTTTTGAGTTAAATTTAAAACGATATAAATGGTGTGGAACAGCTTTCATTTTAGCATCATGACATACAAGTTTGATTCGATGGCCCGGGGTTGTAGAAAGAGACCAGGTGCAGGCCTTCTTGATGGGATATTTGTCAGGCCAGTTAGGGCTGGCGATGGTGCCGGACACACTGTTTATCACATGATCACATCCCGCTGTAAAAAAAACAAAACAAAAAACAAAGCAGGATGCAAAACAATGTTAGCTGCACATCATTTCCTTTCTCCAGCACAAGCATCCTCTGAGGTCATGCTGTGCAAAACATGTTAACTGTCAAGAAAAACGAAAGCAAAACTAAAGCTCCCCTCAAGTAATCTTACTTTTCCACTCAGGCTATTAATAAATAGTCATACATTTGTCTGTAAATATGCAGCAGCTGGTAAAAGGTGTGTTCCCTCTAAAGGGACTACTTCATCTTTAGACAGTAAGTGAATCTTGAATTTGCGTGCCTGAAAAAAAAACCCCACTAGAAAAAAAGATAGCTTCATGTGTCCACTAGAGAAAAGTAAGGATCTAGTGAATGTACGGGTGAGCCACACAGCATACTGATACTGCACCTTCCTTGCAGTCATGCCTGTTGTCGTGCAGCATGAAGCCCCTGCGGCACTGACAGCTGTAGCTCCCGAAGGTGTTTACACATTCATGCTGGCAGCCTCCATTACCTTTGGAGCACTCATCTATATCTGTTGAGACAGAATAGAGTACAATAGAATACAACAGATACTTTATTGTCACTAGCAAAAAAATTCCAGTGACAAACAGCAACATACAGACAATGTGGATGTAATTTTGTTGTTCATTTTGAGACTACTGCACATATTAGATTAGATTAGATAAAACTTTATTTATCCTGAGGGAAATTCTTTTAAAGGCCGCCAGACGATCCAGCGCCATCATGAGCACCCCATCCGACCATACATAGAATACATAACATAATATTGGGAAGACAGGTCAGAGAGGTATGAATAAACACTGAAAATACACAATACATCAGGATAGAGGAGGAGAAAAAAAAAGCTCCTCCCAGACTGAGCTCCTAGGGGAGAGCAGTATGAGAACAGATATTACAACATAAAATCACAAGACTTGCAACGGGGGTGGGGGGGGTTAAGAGTTAACCCATATAGACGGCAGCCCTTTCCTGCTGCGAGTCTTCCCGGCGCTGGATGGACCGCTTCCTACTTTGGG